>CABEEJ010000258.1:138643-149940 GCA_901482245.1 Timema douglasi
CTTGAGGTGTCGTGGAGGAACTAGTCTATTACACTCTGACTACTTATAATCCCTTCCTTGAGGTGTCGTGGAGGAACTAGGCTATTACACACTGACTACTTATAATCTCTTCCTTGAGGTGTCGTGGAGGAACTAGTCTATTACAATCTGACTACTTATAATCCCTCCCTTGAGGTGTCGTGGAGGAACTAGGCTATTACACTCTGACTACTTATAATCCCTTCCTTGAGGTGTCGTGGAGGAACTAGGCTATTACACTCTGAATACTTATAATCTCTTCCTTGAGGTGTAATGGAGGAACTAGTCTATTATACTCTGACTACTTATAATCTCTTCCTTGAGGTGTAGTGGAGGAACTATCTATTATACTCTGACTACTTATAATTCCTTCCTTGAGGTGTCGTGGAGGAACTAGGCTATTACACTCTGACTAGTTATAATCCCTTCCTTGAGGTGTTGTGGAGGAACTAGGCTATTACACTCTGACTACTTATAATCCCTTCCTTAAAGTGTCGTGGAGGAACTAGACTATTATACCCGGGCAAATTATAATCTCTCCCTTGAGGTGACGTGGAGGAACTAGACTATTATACCCGGGCAAATTATAATTCCTTACTTGAGGTGTCGTGGAGGAACTAGACTAATATACCCGGGCAAATTATAATTCCTTACTTGAGGTGTCGTGGAGGAACTAGTCTATTACACTCTGACTACTTATAATCCCTTCCTTGAGGTGTCGTGGAGGAACTAGGCTATTACACTCTGACTACTTATAATCCCTTCCTTGAGGTGTCGTGGAGGAACTAGGCTATTACACTCTGACTACTTATAATCCCTTCCTTGAGGTGTCGTGGAGGAACTAGTCTATTACACTCTGACTACTTATAATCCCTTCCTTGAGGTGTCGTGGAGGAACTAGGCTATTACACTCTGACTACTTATAATCCCTTCCTTGAGGTGTCGTGGAGGAACTAGTCTATTACACTCTGACTACTTATAATCCCTTCCTTGAGGTGTCGTGGAGGAACTAGGCTATTACACTCTGACTACTTATAATCCCTTCCTTGAGGTGTCGTGGAGGAACTAGTCTATTACACTCTGACTACTTATAATCCCTTCCTTGAGGTGTCGTGGAGGAACTAGGCTATTACACTCTGACTACTTATAATCCCTTCCTTGAGGTGTCGTGGAGGAACTAGTCTATTACACTCTGACTACTTATAATCCCTTCCTTGAGGTGTCGTGGAGGAACTAGGCTATTACACTCTGACTACTTATAATCCCTTCCTTGAGGTGTCGTGGAGGAACTAGTCTATTACACTCTGACTACTTATAATCCCTTCCTTGAGGTGTCGTGGAGGAACTAGGCTATTACACTCTGACTACTTATAATCCCTTCCTTGAGGTGTCGTGGAGGAACTAGTCTATTACACTCTGACTACTTATAATCCCTTCCTTGAGGTGTCGTGGAGGAACTAGTCTATTACACTCTGACTACTTATAATCCCTTCCTTGAGGTGTCGTGGAGGAACTAGACTATTATACCCGGGCAACTTATAATTCCTTCCTTGAGGTGTCGTGGAGGAACTAGACTATTATATCCGGGCAAATTATAATTCCTTCCTTGAGGTGTCGTGGAGGAACTAGGCTATTACACTCTGACCACTTATAATCTCTTCTTTGAGGTGTCTTGGAGGAATCCGACTATTATTATCGGACTACTTATCGTCATGGAGGAACTTGTCATCCCTACTCCCCAGTAGACCTATACTTGGATGGAACTCGAATTAAAGTTCCCACTTTCCAGATCATTCAGGCATGCCGGTCAAACATATTGGAAGGGAGAAAATTTTGTCAATTAAAATACTCTTAAATTATCAATAATATAACTTGCAAAGAGTATTATTTTATACATTTACATTCTTATCAACCAAAATTTGACTGGCTTTTTAGGGCTGGTTTACACACTAATTAGGCAATTTTCTTTTACCTGAACTGTAACTGTTTAGTGAAATAATACATTTAAAAGTGAGATAAATTTATTTAGACATACATACATTTAAATTAAATTCAAACATTATAAACACATTTTCATTGTGAGTTTATCTTTCCAAAGTCTAATTACAATAATATGAATGTGTAAACTAATTATTTTTAGAATATTTGTCAACTTTCGAAAATGCAACATTGTTCTATTGTACTTCAGAATTATGTGAGTAAAACAACCCTTAGAGTAAAATAAAAACTTGTTCTAAGACACATGCTATTAAAATATAGCATTATAACAATTATGATTATCCCTACTGTCCCTCCCATTTATTCCCCCTCAACACTCTAAAAAAAACAAAAAAAATCACATTTAAACATTTTGAAATGACCAATACATTTGGTATGCCAATATAACCAACCTCCCTCTCCCAAACTCTCTCCCCTCTCCCGCTTTTATATTTTCGAGTGAATAAGTTTTACATACAGGTACACATATATTAAACAAAATACAATTTAATCAAAACTTTTTACGAAAAATCATTTTGATCAGCATACATATAATAGCTACGGTGAAAGATCAACAAAGGATTTTTTCCCTCCCCCCTCCCTCTCTCTCTCGCTATCCATACTACGTAGCTGTTTAGTTTATTTTGGTGAGGGTAGGGAATGGCCGAGAGAGAGGGAAAAGAGGGTTCAAAATGGGGGTATAGGGGGTAAAAAGAGTTATGTTTGTGTTTGTTAACGCCTCGGGGTAAAGGCTACGTTCCCACATATTATATGTGTGCGCGTATGTATGTGCCGTATGCGAGTGTGTACTATGTACCATCGGTTTAGCGGATATTTTAGTCCACGGCAGAATAAGCCACAGTCCTCTACGTGCAAGAGTGGCCTTTGTGTTCTAGATGAATTCGGAATTATTGTTATTATTATTATTATTATTATTATTATTATTATAGTCTTAGTAACCATTTAGGTTATGCGTTTATGTATTAGTTTCACTAATATTTTAGGGATGAGTAAGATCAAATTTAAAGGAAGTGTACCCACAATTGCATTGAGGAAGAGTGAAAAACCATTAAAGAAAAAACTCCCTCAGTACACTCGACCAAGATTAAAAGCCTGATCCCCCCGTCATCGGAAGTCTTAGTATATTGTGATACTGACGCCTTAGTCCATGCGGCAACCGAAATCGGCGAATTATTTTAGCATGCTTTTCCACTCGTATCGTTTGATCGCTGATCTCTACCGCAGTGGATTTGTTTACCCCAACTCGTCTAAATACCCATTCTAGCTATTTTCGTTTAGTGTGGCTAAAAATTGATACAGTCCGGACGAGTAGTATGATGAGATTTTTTTTTTTTAAAAAAAGGTACGTTTCGTTACCAGTGCTCTGTCAAAGTCTTTGAATTAAATGATCAAACCTAAGAGAATATACTTTTTAAGGTGGACATTAAGTGACTGCCCCACGGAGAATAGGAAACCACACTTTGGGGACAAACGCCATTATTAAACCCTTCCCAAGTGTGCCTTCCAGGTCAGAGTCATGTCGCGAAGCGTACACCTAATTATGCCAGTACTTAGTTTAATCACGTCATGCATACCACACACTATAGGCTAGGGTGGGGGTGGAGGGGATGGAAGAGAGGGTAGAATGGGGAGAAGGGGAGAGTTCTCTTTCCATCACATCTGACTGTACGTCCAAGCTATACGCATTATAATTACACTAATATGGCAGGGTGGAGGAAGGTTAAATTGAAAGGAAATGAACATACATCTGCTTGGAGGGAAAGTGAAAAGCTATTTAGGAAGAATAAGTTTCAGTATATCCATCCAGGTCTTAAGTCCTGACCTCCCTTGACCTATGGCAACGCTTTTCTTTGGTCCAAAAAAATATACATTTTTTTCATTCTATTTATTCCGACCCAGTTCTTAATTAATAAAAAAATCTAAACTAAATTTTAAAATTCCAGCTTACAGGTGCAAATGCTTGTGTACAGGGGCTACTAATACTTAAGTTTCAGGCCTCTGCTTTGAGTATATATCGTGCAATGCTCATGACAGACAATTAATTATTTATTAATTGATTAATTATTATAGTTATATGTATGAAGAACTAAATTTGTTGAGTTAAAATGGCGTATTACTTATAATTAATAAAATGATTTGACCCTTTTCAGTGGCCAAATGGTCTTAGTCGTCACTCTATTGTTAGATTATGACGAGGAGATGAGGGTTAAAACCCCAGTAGGGTCCACTGAGGGTAGTTTTTTTCCTAATATTGTTTCTCACTCTCCCGCCACGCAAATGAGGGTAGATTACCTCTAAAATGCGTCCGTCCTCATCTGTAATCTATTCGAGTTATTATCATATGCCAGGCGTCGGAAACCTTTTTGGATCCCCAACCGACTTTTAAATTTATCAAAGGTTCCACGATAATCCTTAGTTTCTTCATTCTAATTTTAATTTTTTATTTTATATACATCAGAAATTTATTCCTTAAATTCAATATTTCCTCCAATACTTATGTCCCTACCTTTATAAAAAGTACATAAAATAAATACAATCTACACCCCGTTTACCCTGAAAGGTAGCAGTCCAGTCTTGACGGATTATACTATGACCCTATCTTACAAGACGTACCATAGTAGAACCAACTATCAAGCAGTCCCTCATTGACTAATTGAACTATGATCCTGCCATTGATGATGTCATTGGGGCATGGCTTACACCTCCTTATTGTGGCCTTGACGTTCACGTTGTATATGGGACCTTATAAAAAGGGATCAAATTACCTATATGTTAAAAGCTTCATTTCCAATGCATTTTATGTGTCCAAGCAACCATGAGCAGTATGAGTTAATGCGCATACCAAAGGGCACATCCTTTGTATATCACATAGGCTGTGATTATGGCCTTTCCTTAGGTACACTCTCAGATCTTGGGGAAAGATCCCTGTTTACTTGCTTACTTCAATGCAGACATAAAGTTGTCATGATTTATTAGTTAATTATTTAATTACTAGATGCTAATCACAGATTGTAGTTAATAAAAGGCATTGATCATTATCTCATAAAGCTCTACTTAAAGGACTCTTTAAACTAACAATTATGTTTGTAGCCTGTTATATAATATCTGATTATTCTCTAATTTAAATACTTTGATTCTCAACTATACTTAATAGACAGGACAACGGAAACCAAATGAACAATTCATTTGTATACTTATGTACTTTACTTTCGTGACTATTCAATAAAGTGCTGTTACCATTGTATTACTTCTCTCTAAGCCATTAAGGCGGGCTCACAAATAAAATGGTTTCATTTTAAGAGTGCTGCCTACTTGAAGATACCATGCACCGTTTTAAGATTTCAAGGAGCTGAACAGTGACTTTTATCTAAACTGTAAATTTGAAAAACCATGGACCGCCACACGTGGAGTTACTAATTAATGCTTAAGGAAAAATCAGAACTGACAATATAAATTTGGGTATAAGTAGAGGGTAGACCGGGGCAGTTTGGCACATATTTTTAGCTGTTTTTTTTTTTTTTTTAATTTTCCTTTTAATTTTTTTGTAAATTTGAAGCATGAATTCTACCAGTGGACCTTAGAGTATATTTTTGCCTACGACTTTATTTTAATTGTATTCCTAATATTTATAAAATCGATGTAAGTGAAGTAAAGTCACCTGTGCCAACTTACCCCTTTACTGAGGCAAGTTGGCACAGCATTTTAAATGCAGTATAATGTTAAAAAATAAACACTCATATGTTATACAATAACCTATTTATAATTAGAAATTAAATATTTATTAATATACAACAACCTTGTTCATTTGAAATACCTTATACGTCATCATTGTCACTCATATAATTGTCACTGTCACAATTGAAACACACATAAAATACAGTGTCCCCAGGAATGCAGTCTTCGTGTGCCCACCTCTCACACTTGGTGCACTTTACCCAAGCTTCACCACGTTTCGAGTTGCTATATGGACCTAAGCAGTGAGCACAAAGGCAGTCCTCATCTTAATTCTCAGACTCAATAGGGAACGTGCCTTTTGGCCTGCGTTTGCGTTTTTGACGTCAGCAGAAGGGAAAAGTTTTTTCATTGATTTGTTTGCGTTTTAACGATGCTCTTTCTTCCTTTTCGTGTTCTCCTGTTCCTCAGACAAAGCCAACTTTACTAGTGTATTGGTAAAAAAAAAAAGGCCGATTTGCTCTTATTTCATCATATGACAGTTTCTTTTCTTGGCCCCACTTTCTCCAATGTCCTCACCGCCTCCGCGGAAGGGTAAAAGGCTTGAGCAGAAGTAGATGAGAGAGGAGAGTTAGTAGAATTAGATGAACGAGAGGGGCCACTTGTGTTGGTAGCAGCAGGGTCATGTCTGTCTGTGACATAGGATGGCATGAAATCAGCATCGGAAAATACATCTGGGCTCAAAGGGAAGATTCCAGTGACTCTAAACCTGGATGTAATGTTCATAGGTGTTGTGGCTAAAGGAAAATTGAAACTACAATAAGGGGAATGTCGTATATGGTCATGGGGCGTTTGTTAGTGGACATCCACGCGTCACAAGCAGTGTTGACATACATTTTAAAGGGCCATAAATGGATCGATTCATGGGTTACAGTTTGTTGCTGCAATGGGGGGAATGATAAAATAGTAGCCCCATTTTATTTTAAGTAGTCTAGGACTTGTGCTGAGAGATGGGAGTCATGAGTATCAAGAAGTAGCAGGCAGGGATGCTCAGGAGAGCACCACACATGAGAAACAAAATGTCTGGCATATTTATTGAAACTTATTTCTGTCATCCACCCCGAAGGGTGAGCATCAACTCCAATACCTACAGGCCCATCACGAATGAAATGGTCTTTAAATTTCACTCTTGGGAAAACGAAATATGGTGGTATTCTACTTCTCACATCATTAACTGCCACAGCTAAGGTAACAACTACGTCATCTTTCCTATCAGTCTGAAGCCCCGACGTCCCACTATTCTATTCGGCTTTTGCACTGTAGTCATACCTGTTCCATCTATATTCCATATATCAGAAGGGGCAATATTCAGTCTTTTGAAAACGGCTGTAAGATTACCAAAAAACAAAGCAAAGTTGGTTCAATTAAAGTTGGTTGCACGAGGTAAACATGTTGATTGTGGCAATCTGATCGAGAGCTTTTTGTTTCTCTTGAGATAAAAGGTAAACCAATCAGGGCTTGCAGTTCCACGCTCAGTCCAGGAATCTGGAACTTTAGTATTACAAGCAACCACGTAAGTGTATGCGAATCTCCTGACTTCCCTTGGTGTCAGGCCGAAATAAATATCTGAAGCCTTCATCAAGTATTCTACGAGCAGCTTCTCTTGCTAAAGCTCAAACATCTGCACGTAAGAAGCCGAAAGAAATTAGTTCGATGTCTTTGAGCAGGCCTATAGGGAAGTGAAGCTATATAAATAAATTAATAATTGAATAAAAACACAATGGCTTACTCTTACCTTTGTAATGAAAAATATATAACAAAAAACCTGTGTTATATAAATTTTATATAATTTACTTTATCTAGTATCAAGTGTCTTCTGAATCTTGTTTATGTAACAATAGTTAACATCAATATGTATAAAGATTGTGTTTTTGTTGGGCGCCACCCCTAGTATCTAGGAGAAAAATAATAATCAAAAAGAAAAACATTTACCTCAGCTAATTCAGACTGTGGAACGACGACTCTCAATACTCGAGACCACTGGGGAAACTTAAAACTAAAAATATGAGCAATTTAGATAAAAATGGATTGTTGAAGTAAAATGTAATTTAGACTACAATAAAAATAAATGTATAAAACAACAATTGATGGCACTTTTGTGGGTTTATTGCTGTTTCCTTTTATCCCACATCCCAATCCTACCTATGGAATTCCGGATAGTCATAATTCTAATTTAACAAAGTATAAAATAGTATTGTTGAAACAAAAGGAAGAAAGAAAAAAAATCATACAATTAATATTTATACATAAAAATAAAATGTTAATTAATTCTTTGAATTAGATAGTCTTTCTGAAAGTTCGTAAATGAATTCTGATTTTTATAGAAGAGAAAAAAAAGTTGAAGAGTTGGCTTGACCTCCCCCATGAATTAGTCCATATTGAAACACCAACTTCAGAAATTTGTTTCACTTTAGTAATGCAAATTCTTTCACAATTTAAACGAAAATAAACAGTCTAGTTCTTGCACACACACTTAGCTTTCTATTTTTGTTACTTGTACTTTAATTAATTTACATACGTTAATTCACTTTAAAAATATTTTGAATTAGGAGCTCCACAGATTTAGCTCCATGTTAGATCAACACTGAGGAAGAAGACTCCGTCTCCTACAGAAAGTCCTCCAAAAATCAAATTTAAATATGATCTATTCTTTACTTCCAAGTACAAAGAGAAAACTAATATATAATAACAAAAGATAAAATGTTGGCTATGGACTAGAGTAAAAATTAAATACAATGCAGGTTTAATATAAATATTTAAATATATCCCAATGAAGGTGAACAATGTTATCATAAAAGAATTAAATGTTTATTTCTATCTGTCAAAATTGAAAAGCGCGATAGTTTTGAGTTATTTACATCGAGCTATGTTTCCTCTTTTATTTTCTTCTTCGTTCACAATCACGAGATCCGCTACTCACTTGTTTGACAGATTTGCGCTTGCGTTAAAAACAATCATGATCGACGTTTAAAATAAATACAAGAGTCAAACACACTTCTTGGAAGGATAATTAATTTGTTTAATAAAAGGTAAGTGTTCTTCCTTAAATCAAAATTCTTTATTTAAATTATTTAAAACAATGTTATACGTTGTTCCTTCCGTCCTTTTATTTTATGAACGGATCTAAATAGTATTATTAGTCGGGCCTGTGACACAGCGTGCTAAGTGGTGGCCTAAATTCGAAGTGCTTAATTTCATACAAAAATAAATTAGAAATTATTCTCAAAAATTAGAAAAATATAGGGAAATACAAGGTAGGGTGGCAAATTACGTCACACCTTCCATGGTTTGGCGTAGCTAAATCGTGCCCAGGTTAAAGATTCCGGTGTATCTTCCACACGCCGTAGTGCTGCTGACACAGGCTTTGGTGTTGCTTCCTCAGGTTGTGGTGCTTTTGGGTTGTACTTGGCACAGTATCAACTAGTGTTCTGAACGGTATGCAAAAATCTTGTGCAGCTCCTCTAATTGAACGTTGTTCTACTTTCACTGCAAGTACGGTTGCTTTCATTGATTCGGCATGTAATTCACCCCTGGTAGTCTTCTTCTTGTATGTGCGCAACATCGTGAGATATGAAGATAATGTAATATTAACTGTTTTTTTAAACTTAGTTATCCATTTATATCTTAGCAAATTAAGTAAAAATAAATTACGAAGCTGGTTGTGTACTTTTGTTGTTAAAATACCTTTTCAGACTGGCTAGAGAAACAAATTGGTAATATATAAATTATCTTCCCAGGTCAAGGGACACGTTGGCACACAGTGCTAACATGCTCTCGATGTAATGCACCAATGTTCCCTATAGCCATGTTTGTTTTTCCGGCTAACCTAGCAGCGTCATCTCTAAAAAATTCATTTCACTTGATAGCTAAAAGTAATGGTTAAATAGTACTACTTAAGAATATTATACAATAAAAAGTAGACATAAGAGTTATACAATTCTACAAAGGATTATGTATGAGAGAGAAAATTTACTCATAAGTTCAATAAATACAAAATCCGTCGTCCTCCTCTGTAAGCTTCGTCATACTCACTGCACCAACGGAGACAAAAGATGGTTGATATATACACCCGCCTGTGTGACTCATGGCGTAATTATGTACTCCGTTATGAAACCGCAACCGACGTGCCAACGTACCCCTATAGCCAACTTTCCCTGTTCTACCCCTACGGAGAGTCCATGTTCAAAAATCGACCAACAACTGCATACAAAAGTAATTAATTCTATGGTACATAGCTCATTCGGAATTTTGAATCGATTCCCTCCATGCATGCATGATAAATAATTTAAAGAGCTTTCAAAGAGCATCAATGGGCATGTGGAATCTTCCGAATACCGTAGATGGACCCCAATGATAAAGGGCGCTCGGACACGATCCATTTTTGAACCTTGAAGATAGACAATCATTTGTTAGTCCCACAAAGCCCCATCCTCTAAAGACTGTTTGATTCCCAAATAAATGTGGAGCTGTGCAGCTGTTCAGTTTAATAAAATCTATTTAGTATGTATGTAGAAAAGGCAGGGATAACGTGACGTATAGTATTAGCTTGACTAATGAGTTAGAACGATTTCAGTTGGTATTATTCTGGATGTTATGCATTTAGATTGCCATTTAAAAAAGGGAAATTGTATATAATTATATATATTTTACAACAAGTACTGTACCGACATCAATTTCAACCCATGCTACACACTATTAACAATCTACTCCAAACTACGCCCTGAAGTTCTTTTTGCGAAGACGCTCACTTACACTGAGATTGTTTCATATAATGCTTGAAAAATTAAGAAATTCCATGGCTGAAAGTAATATGTTTCTGTTGAGTAACCTCCTTGTATAATGAAGTGTGATTCTTTCAGCTGGGTGCATACTGTACAGTGTGCTATTATGTGATAAAGCAGCTACGTGTCATCAAAGGTCCAGCTTAATTTGAAAAATTACGAGCCATGAACGACGTAGCCTGTGTATAATACCAATTATTTTGTAATTCACTAGGACTATTATTAAAGGATTACTACTTTAACAAAAGACTTTCTGTATCACTCGCCTTCCTCACTTAAATATTTTCTCCCCACCTTATTAATATTTTTTAAGTGCCAGTTGCTCTCAGACTTCAACTCCGCAGCATAGCAAGAATGTTGGACGATATTGTAACAAGATTAGTGTTTCACTGTGGTACCAGTGCTTTTCTCGTTGTCTACACTAACTGCTTTCTCTGTTCTCTCTATCTCTCTCGTTGTTTAAGCTGAATTGACATGGTCCAAGTATAGTTGGATCACAACTTAGACTAAGTGTTCTTGTACAGGTGTACTTAGTCCAAGTTAGTTGCCACGGTTATTGACTTGGACGGTAATGTAGAAATCAAAAAAATGGTTAATTTGGTTTTGGAGGGTATCGGAGCGGTCGATGATATGATCGCACAGGAAGTTTAAACACATAAAAATGTTCAGAAAAAAGAAAAGGGAGATATTGAACGTGGAACCAGATAATTGAAGCTCTTGGAGCTTCCTCAAATTTCCTTCTCGAAGTGGTACCACCCCCCCCCCCCC
>CABEEJ010000258.1:159740-203585 GCA_901482245.1 Timema douglasi
ATAATCCTACCCCCCCCCCCCCCTCCCCTGTGCAGGTTGACTTATCTTCTCTAATGGGGAGTAAAGATACGAAGATGAATAATTTTAGTAGAAATCTACCTACACATCTACGCTGAAGTATGATGAAAAACTATTTTAAAATAAACATCAACGTCCATCCGGCCCGTATTTATAACGCTTACTTTCCCCCATCAACCGCAAATCAAGCAAGGGGAGACTGATGTATTTATTTGTCTGTGTGCCCACCGATGTGACTAGTAGACAATGTTAGTGTGATTCAACCCGATCCATATATGAATAAACCTTTATTGGCATTTACTAACTATACTAAAATAATCTTTGTATACGTGAAGTCATTTGATAATTGTCACTTTTGTAATTATTATAATAATACTAATACTAAAGTAAAATAATATAAAAGTTTTCAGAAAATTATACACAGGTGTATTTTATAGAAGTTACTACCCACCTAAGTTCTACAATTACACTTGTTTAAAATATTTTATTAATTCTTCTTTATCAACCATAAAGGATGAGGCATTTGAGTTGGCACACCTAAATACCTCGATAAAAAGAATTTTAAGAAATAATTTTTTTAAACCTTTGTTTTTGAGGGGGTAAGTGAATATAACTATTTACATTATTTTTAGTGCTTGCTTTATAGGCCATTTCCAGCTAAAACTAATTTTTTCAATTGGATCTTTCTTAAACTTACTGTTGTACACAAAAAAGCAAACGACTGTTGTCTGAAACATTTCTTTGTTCTGCCTCTAATTTTTAATCTATTTTAACATTAAAGATAGATGAGGAATTTAAAATGACACACCTGATTATCTCAAAAACTAAGTATTTTAGAAAAAAATATTTGACAAACTTTATTACAATTTTAGAGGGAAATATTAGCTAAATGAAGTATCTCTTACACTAGAATGTGTAAATAATTTAGTTAAATGTAGCCCACTTCAGTGGCCACATGGTCTAAGGAGATACTCTCATAGTAGACTATACTGCCGATGAGGGAGAGATAAAGGTTCGAATCTTATTCATTTGTACGGAGGGTGATTATCCAAAATGGTTTTTCACTCTCCCTCAACGCAAATGCTATTACACTTCATATAAAAATTTCTCAACCCTAAAATTACTCGTGTAATTAGTACACAAGCATATAGCCGGAACGGGTAGTAAGACGTGTTGCTAAAAAAACTAAATGTTGGCTATACGTTTGTGTGTGTAGTAAATATGAAGAGCGAGCTAGGGGTGGTTGTGATAGATTTTCTTGCTGTCTATTTTCAAAAATACATATCAACTGAGGTGAAAAAGCACTACTTCCAAATTATCTTTATTTTAGGAAAATTCACAATTCCTATCCATGATGTAATATTCCCCAGATATCTTTTTAAATAACATTTTAAAAGACATTTTGGAATAATTTCAAATTTTCAAAATTAACTATCGGTAAACTAATCTTAAAGCAAAATTTCTTCAAAAAAATTAGTGTGCATTGTTATTTATCATGTGACCCCCTACAAACATATCAATTATATACAAAAAAGTTAAAGCAATTTTTTACTAATTTTAGACTTTTCAAAAATCATTAATCCGCCAAAAAAACTTATAAAATTAGGGCAAAAACCAGTTTGACGTTGAGTTATAAGCCCAAAACATCAAAATTTCAAGTTTGAATGAAAACTATTAAACCATTTTGCCCTAGTCTCAGGGACAGATAAATATAAATGATTTTAATACCCACCATTTCGATTTTGGGGTCACATAAATCGTTAAGGTTCCTCATAGTCTCACGCTCGAAATAATTATGATAAAAATATTTAATCAAAGTTAAAAAGTTAAAATTGTGGCCGACTTTTCGGTCAAAGTTTCACCATTGATCTGACCACTTTTTGATACCCTCAGTGTGTACATGGAGCCAATTAATTATTTTTTTTTGTTTTGTTTCCGCGCTGCTTACTTTCCCAAACTCTCTGAATGTGTCCGTATTGCACGCGCGTCGCCTCTTTATATAGCTGGCCAGAATGAAAATGAACTTTGTGTCCATGGCTAGCTGCCGGTTTCAAGTATTAATATATTCTCATTGCAAATACTGCTCGGACCCCACCACAATGTAGACTAGAGCGCTAACAGGTAATACAATGAGGCATTTACATTAACCTTTCACCCTCCCCTTCGTCCCCTCCACCCTCCCTCCAATCATACAACCCTACACCGGGTTGACCGCTGGTGTATACGTACGAACAGGCTTGGTAGGGGTAATTGAGACTTACCACCTTCACGCTTAACGTCATGCTTAAGGGGGTGGCTTTATAAAAACCTGTGTTTGTAAAATAAAGTGAATATCTCTTCTTTTGCGAAATATGTTTATATTAACTATTACTGTGAAATAAATATTTTATTTCTGTAGATAAAATTAATAGAATTAAATGCTTTAAAATTTAGAGTAATATGATTAATTTAAATATAATTTACAGCATGATTTAGAGTGGAAGGAATTTTTTTAAGGTCAGCAGAGTTACTAAAACATTTTCATATATAATTATATAAGTCAATTCTTGATATTTTCAGGTGCCACTAATGGGATATAGAAATATTTTATAAATACATATAAAATAACACTGATGATCAATTTTGATCATCAAAATATATGTTTTTAATAACGGAATAATATAATTTCAATTTTCTGATAAGTCCACACCGAGTATCCCTTGGACAAAGACGTTTGTAACGCCTTGTCTAGCTTGTTGTTAATGTGTAGGCTGGTGTTCGAATCCAAACCTGGTGCATTGAGATTTTTTTTTTCACCCAAGATTGTTTCTCATTCTTTCTCACCAACTGACTACACCAGAATACAAATTACTAACAATCTTTATCTTAGAAGAGACCAAACTACCCAGCTCACTGGCTCACTGATTTTCAGAAATTTGATAGGAATATCTCTAATTTTAAAAGTTGAATACATTTTAACTAGAACTGGGAATCGAACCTAGTTATCTTGATACAGTAAGTGAACATATTCCTAACTGAGCTAAAGGGTCACACAACTATATACTACATGTTACACATGATCAAAACAAAAACAGGATAAAACTTATATATTTGCAAAGTACATCAAACTAATGTATTTTTCTAACACCCAGGAATTAAATCCTGGTTTTAGTATTTGACCCAAAATTTTTTTTTTTAAGATTTAATTTATAATTTTTTTTATAGTTGCATCTTTCTAGACGTTCCTCCATGTTGTAATGAGCTAATTTTCTTACTCATTTACTTTCTACTTTCCAAGTTAGTTGTTTATTTCTTTCTCGTCTAATTTATTACTACAAATGGTCCATGTAGCCTTGTTTATTTTCCTAATAGTTTAACCCAGAAAAAAAAATGCTAATTTTCACCCTTACTATTATCTTTTCCGCATTTTCTCTTTGCGCATCCTGGGGTCATCATGACCTAGTAATTAATTTTATTAATTATTTCTATGTGGTTTGTTAATGGATCTTAAACATTTTTTTATTTTCCTTTTTCCAGGGCTATACTCTATGTAACACAATGGAGGACTAAAATATATCACAACATGATTTATTTAGAAATTGTATCAAACCTTTTCTTGAACTAGCTAATAATATATCCCATAGTAAAATATACCTTAAAACACTACAGATGGATCTAATACAATGGTAACTGAAACTGTGCACACATAACTGAAAAATTTATCATTACTAGATGTTCTGTCTTACGACAGGTACTGTACATTCCTTTTGTCATTGAACTTAGACTACCAATGTCTCCTCTTCATCTCCATATTAAACAATCGATAAAGTTAATAATATAATCAATTATGTTTTTACTTGAATGTGTGAATTTAATAGTTTGTGATCAGTCGCAATAGGGACTTTAACCTCAAAATCTTGTTGATTACTTAAATATTCGGAATTATGGGAGCCTAAAGTCACAGGTTTTGGACTATTCAGCCTGTAAAAATTATTGTTATTGGTTTTTAGTATGCAAGAGCTGGGAGATAAAAAGTTGTCAGATATTCGGAAATGGATCAAGAAGTTTGAAAAGGCGATCAAAGTTATGAATTATTAATCTTTGGTTCTTAGACTTACTCTAGATTCATGGCCGGCTCATGACCATTTGACGCCTTAGGAAAAATGGTGAAAATGCTCTTTGTCCCTCTAAAGATATAAAAAAACTCAAATAAATTATTTTATGTAAAAAGTTAGAAATTTGTAATTCTTTTAAGCTCAAAAGTCCAATTTTGAAGTTATAAATTCAAATTTTATAATATTTTATCAATAATAGTCTAATTAACCAACAATATTCAAAGTCACTTTGTTTAATTTAAAAGAACTATACGGTGCTGTAAAACAAGATAGTGTAAATGTTTGTCTAGAATCATAAGCTTTTGAAATTTTAATATAAATTGATTGTTCAAGACTCAATATCAATCAACGAAAATAGCCGAAGCTTACTAAGGGAAACCAAGTTCCTTGAATAACGGATTTTGATAATACTGTACTAAAGTATACTTCTCATATGCTGCCTTTTTATATAGATAATTTAAATATATTTTTATATAACAATTTAATCCAAAACTTATTTTAAAAATCTACATATTCAAATTAAAAGCAAAATCTGAATTTATATTAAGTAGGCTACATTATATTTTAAAGAAATATTATTGCTATTCTAAATTCATTTTTTAAATACCTTAATTGTAACATATCCCGCATTCTTATTTAATGTGTTAGTAAAGAAATTAAATAACAAATTACTAATATATCTCTTTTTTTACCACCCTTCCGAATATTCCACCCTAGGAAACTGGCCCTTCCCCTATAGAACCAACCCGGTCTAGAAAAAGATCTTTTGCAATTTATAGATTTAATGAGAAGAGGACAGCAGGGAGGGTTGTTCTTTAGGTACGTAAGAAACCTGCTATTGAGCAGATAAGTTCCTCTGAAGAGTAAGGAAGTAATGTACCTCAGGGTGTAATTTGTAGCCATTGTCACATATGCATTAGAAACATCGACATTGAATGTAAGAGAGACTAGGAAAATGGAGGCCATGGGAATGAAGTTTGTAAGGAGCATGTTAGCTGTCACGAGGAAAAACAAGATTAGGAATGAAGTTATCCGGGAAAGAGTAGGGATACAGGGAGTACATGGGATATTATAGGAGTCAAGAATAAGATGGTATAGACTTGTAATGAGGATGGAAAAAGAGAGACTGCCAAAGAAAATGCTTGAAATGAAGTACTTAGGAAAAAGACGGCAACGCAGACCAAGGAAAAGGTGGGAGAAGCAGATAACAGAAAGTGTTTAAGTTAAAGCTGAATAATGGAAGAAAATAAAGGAGTAAGAGTGGTGGGAGGATATAGGAATATGGAGGCATTTTACTAAATTGAGCCGGTCACAGAATGGAAACAGTTAATGACGTTGAATGATATGTAGTTTATGTGCTGATGTATTCATTTGTCTGTTTTATTTTGTGTGTATCTTAGGGGGATGGAAAATAAATACTTGGAGATCTTTGAAATATTCTGGAGAAGACTTGAGAATATCAGATAGATGTACACTTTGACAAATGAAAATGTTCTAAGAAAATTGGCTGAGGGGAGAACCATTTTGGATTAGATTCTTCGGTACAAAGCAAACTGGTTCGGGCACATCCTAGGGAGGAACTGTCTTCTGCACGACGTCGTAGAAGGAAAGGTTGAGGGTAAGATGAGCTTAGGAAGGAGGAGAATTCAAATATTGAATAACTTGAAGGAAAGTAGAAAACTCCGCAAGCAGATGGAGGAAGCAGAGGACAAGGGTATGGGCGGTTTAAGCTCACCGACAAAAATAATATACCTGTCGTAAGACAAAACAACCAGAAATAATAATAATCATAATAATAATCGCGTCTAACTATCCTTCCAGATTAGCCACATACTTATACTAATAAGGATAGATACAATTAGCGAGAGAATGAAACATATCTAGAAAATAAAACCTCAAAAGCTTAGTGGCCGGGATTTAAACCCCAGCTTCGCCATCAACGGCAAACCAGACAATACAATATTGACGCCTTTGACCAAGTAAAACAATTAGTGTGAATTGAGATATACTATTAAATTCATAAAATAATGACTATACAGTATAGAAATTATTTTTTAAAATAGTTTTGGAGTGATTTTAGAAGATATAAAAATGTCCGCATATTCACTATACACATACGACCGGAAACACATTTTCTTACCCAAAGAAACCTTTTAATCTACAATGAAAAAACAACTAGTTCACACCACAGCAGTAGTAGCACTGTCAGTGTCGAATGAGATATGAAATAGGCTTTTCCACCCATGTGTACCCTTCGTTTACCCTGTAAGGTAGCAAGCTTACCTAGCATTATTCCACTATGGTATAGCTTAAAAGATAGGGTCATAGTGTAATCTGACAAATAAAGATACAATGAGTGTACAATCCGTTTGATCTGTGAGCTAGCAACGTTTGCACTGTGTGACAAAATATGTTGTAAAACAATGTTTCCCTGTAAGTTGTTACATTTGAGTGTTGTACAACACTAATATATTATTTTTCATACCACAGTGACCCAAAATGACTAAAAATTGTCTAAAAATCATAACTGTTTTATCTAGTTTGAATTATCATGGCATACTAGCAGTTTGTATAGTGTTGTGTAAAAATAAAATAAATATTATGGTGCAATTCACAAATCTTCTCTCGGCCCTTATGTTTGAAATAGATACATTCAAGAAAAACTAGAAATATTTGTGAAACGAACTAATACACATTGCTACAGAAACACTGATAGAGGTGTAACATATCAGTCCACCAAAAAGCATAACAATAAATTTCAATTTTCAAGAACCTCCATAAAATAAATACATAGGCTTAATTACTTATAGCTCAGAAACTATTCGTTTGGTAAAAATATATTTCAAATAAAATATATAGATTTTTAAATGGTGACTAATACAATTAAATCAAACTCGTTAGAGAGGATTTGGAAAAAAACTATTTATAATCTTTTTGCTCTTCACTAGACTATCCTTAATTTTAGGGTTGTATAGCTAAACACAAAAACCTATAGGGAGGATTTTTATGAAAACCCTAGATACCAGATTTTAGCCCACTCGGTAAAATAGTTTCGGCTCTAGGTCAAGATACAGACATAGGTGCCATCGCGTCAACCCCTTTTTAGTTTCAGGGGGTCATGAAACCTCGACATTTATCAACATATGGAGTTTTATTTTTATTTTTTACGTTCACAATAGGCCTACTACTCTCTCCTAGGAGTCAAGGAAAAGGAAAAAAACTGCCAAAAGACGGTTTTGGGTGCAGATGATCTACTCGCGAGAACTAAATACTCTGCCAGTGAACTTTTGACTGATCTTCAACTTTATGACTTATGACCATGACCTGTTGACTCATAACTCAGAACTGATGGCAATTTTAAGAACTTTGTTAAGCCTCATACACACCGGCGAGCGGAATGGCGAGCCTTACACAGGACCGCGCAAAGTGCTGCAACATTCCATCAAAACCTCGCGCATTCCCCCGATCCGCCCAATGTCGGTATTTCGGCGAACATCAAAGAGAGGTGCGCGAACGTGTTTCAACAGTGTGGACGGGTAAGCGAACATTTCGCACATTTCGAACTTTGAGCAAGAGATTATAATAAAACGTACTCTTTGATTTACGGTTCATTGAGTATTGTTTCTAGAATTAAAAAAAAAGAAGGTAGATATATATCTTCAAGCAGGGGTGATGAGTGATGGAACCGTATGGCGTTGGGGGGGGGGGAAGGGGGGGGATGTCAATTATTCTAAAAAAAGTGATTACTTATTTTTTTAAATCTAATAAAAACTAATTAGCATTTTAAAATATTTACTAAACCAACACCCCCAACACCTGTCAGTGTTCGCCGCGCGGTTCGGTGTTTGGGTCACCATTCGCTCGCTGGTGTGTACGCGGCTTTAGTATAACAGTCCAGGACTTTGAGTATCTAATTAATTTGATTGGTAATCTAATAGAGAGAGAGAAAATGAGAGGTTAGCTCCAGCTACGGGGTGAAGGGAACAATGTAGCCGGATTGTTACATTTTGTAAGCAGTCCTATAACAGTCCAACATGTTAGGAAACATATGTTACATATTTTATTTGAATTTTACCAACACTGGACGGGAAACTTACAACCTGTTGTAAAACATAATTTTTTTTATAGAACATCAACATTTTATGACTCTTTTCATTTGCTTTTATAACAAGTAGATAGAACTTGACATAAAACATAAAGTTAAAACAATTGTTGCATAGTGTAAACGCACCTTTACTTTGACGGATTACACCATGGCCCTGTGTTATAAGCCATGCCATAGTGCAAGTTAGGCCTGCTACCTTTCAAGGTGAAAATGTTTTTAATTTGGCCTCCTCTATAATACGTACAATTTGATTACATTAATTCACTAACACGCTGTATAATAGAATAATAGCATACAACTATTTAAAGTCAAACGCCTTGGTTTATTCTTTAAATTGAAAACGGACATCTGGACACGGGATTCGAACACGGCACCTTTGGCTTAATACCCACTGAGCTATCCAGGAATCGTTCCGTGTTCAGGGCCATTCTTTACTCATATTTCAAGACAGCGTTTATAAAGGTAGTGCATAAATCATGATATGAGTGATCTATTAAGATCTTGATCTATCAGGTAATGCAGACATCGTATTTCGGAAGGTTTTATACTAACAATAGTACAATTACAACTGTATGAATGCGCATATCATGATGGATTAAATAGCCAAGCTATTATATGTTAAATTACGGTTATAGCTGCATCTTGTCATTGTACTATTGGCAGCATAAAGCCTTCCAGAGTCAAAGTTGGTTTCATTATCTGTTATATCGTGGTCGTAATTGATCACATATATGTAGCTGACGATTTCCACACGTCATCACAGACTCTGCCATAAAATATGGGGAAAGAATGACCCTGAGAATGGGACGAATTCTTGATAGCTCAGTGGTCAGAGCATTTCCACACTAAACCAAACGTCCCGGGTTCAATTCCCGTGTCCATGTGTAGTTCTTAAATTTATAGAATTTGATATTTAAATGCAGCTATTACCATAATTAACAAATATAAGAGCATCCACCTAGGTTTAGTCAGTAGCGTGTCTGTCTACTGAGATGAGGGACCCATTTTTTATTTCCAGTATGACTGAAGAATTAGTAAAATAAGGGAAAATGAGTTTCCTCCTTTGTAGTGATGCGCTAACCGCTGGAGGGCTGGGTGTTGCATTTGTTCTCAATTAAAGATAGTTTATGAGATGTGTGCAGATGTCATTATTTGGTTCAGAAAGTGCGGGTTGAATATTTCAAATAAATTGAATTAGATTAAAATATGTTATTATTGAGAAAAAAGGATGTTACATCTGTCCTAGTTTTATCTTCTCATTCCTTGCTTTTCATTAGTTTAGCATTTACATTTTGTGAAGTCATACAAAAATATTTGCTTCATTATAAGTTTTTTAAGTAAAAACTTTATATCTCTTTGGTCGAAGTTTTTCTAAATAAATTATCTGTTTTAATTATATGTATTTGGGTGCTTTTTTTCTTACTTCCTATGAAGGCTTACATTTTATGAGGGACATAGTTTTATATAAAAGGATAAATTTTTTTGACCTATACAAAAAATAATAATAATAAAAATTCCTGGCTATTTCTGAAACAGCTCTAAATAAATGACTTAACTTTGGGCAGAATTTGGTTTTTAAAATTAGTTTATATTTTATTCTTCAAAAATGATTTTCATCTATGATTTTAATAGATAATGATTCACTTTCCATTCCATACATAATGTTAAAAAACAAACACAATAAACAATAATAATAATAATAATACAATTATTTCTACACATTGTTTCTAAAGGAAATTTAACGTTTACTTACTAAACTGACGGTTTATTTCCGCACACAACTTAATAAATAGCTTAATTCTAGTATAGACACAACACCCATTTTTCCAGAGGTTAATTCATAATTGTTATGGTTAGACCTCAATTTCCCCAGTAGTGATAAAAACCATGTCGGGATTCAAATAAATTAGCCTTAATTCGGCGGACCGTCATGCTATCAACTGTTTTAAGGTGTCACATTATCGACCTATACATTTTATAAATGAAAATAAATATTCTTAAATCCTATTTTATAACTGTTCAAACATTAAACATGTATTGAATGTATGGTTACTAGTTAGAATGTTTTAACAATTCGTAATTATCAGGTTAGATTATGATAAATATTACATCAAAAAATCTACAGTTTTCTTTATAAAAGTGCTATGAAATAATTATTTATTATATATTTGTATTTATATATGTTACAGGTAGTGTGCGAAATCTGGATAGTGATGAGATTATCCAGGATATATTGACATTACTCAAGATATTTATATATGATTATAATCGTTCCTAATAACCTATATAGTTTTATAGGAAGGCAGATAGAAATGTGACTAGATTTATGTTCACTTATTCATACGTCAAGTCATGTGACCTGTGGATGTCACTAATTATAGATATAATCAATACATTTTAAATAGTACTAATAATATAGTAAAACGTTATCAATATTTACCATAAAATTGTGTTCTTTTTAACCTGTCCTTATAAAAAAATTACTTTTTTTGATCGTATGGCATATATGAAATGGAGGGACATGACAACCATGTTCGGTCGCCTTATAATCAGACTATTAGCAGTTCTGTTGGCACAGAACGTTGCCCAGGGTGCACCCTAGGAGGTTGTCTACACGTCGTACCTGCGTTGAGGTGATGTGATGATAGTGAATATGAAGTTGCGAGGCCGGCGTGAGTCTTAACCTAAATTAATACTAAATAACCAAACCCTGATGACCTTTGGGATCATTCCCCATAGGAGAAAAATACCCAAAGTACCAGCCTAAATTATAACCCAGGACCTCTAAGCTCGTAGCCAGGTGTTCTGACCACTATACCTAGGGTTGGTTAAAATTGGACTGTAGTTTATATATACGCAACATTTTTCGATTACATACACAAAAACGCATCTAAAGTGAAAGCCAGCTCATCGGAATATCGGTAATCCCACTTTACGGATATTAAAGATTGATTTAAAATATGGTACATAAATACACGAATATCGTTTTAATTTACCAGGAGAGTTGTTTGAGCTTCATTGCATTACATTTCATCTGTCTGTATGTTTGTTCTGAAATGGTTGGGTGTCAAATGCATGGGCCAATTTTAATTATATTTATCAGGGACGTTCTTTAAAGCTAGGATGAATTGCATAATATGTATAAGGTTTTTTATTATGACTATATGTTTCAAGATAGTGGATGGTTAGAAAGTATTTTTATTGTTTGTTAGCTTATCTCCAGTGATTTAAATGTAAAATACTAAGCATTAGATCGGGCACCTGGTGTGTATTTATTTTAATTTTGACATATATTAAAAGACTGACGTCTTAAACTACGTGAACAAGGGTTATTCTCTATGAATATTATACGCTATTGAATATCGTATTCATTTTTATGACATTAAAACTAGATTCCAATTTACACGTCACCTGACACCTTAGCTCATTCGGTGGCGCGTCTTTATTAACTAGATGTTGCCCGCGACTTCGTTCGCATTTTCATTCTTTTTTTAATGACTCACACGCCACCTATTGTAAAATCTGGAAACAATATAGTTACGGAAATAAAGCATCTTTAAAGCAAAAATATAAATCCTCCTCACTCCCTACCCCATGAGAACTTCAAAAAAATCCGGCCTAATTTTTGTCTACATCATAAAGGGAAACTCTGTGCAAAATTTAAGCTTTCTATGTCCAAGGGTAAGGGCTAGGCGTCCTATTCTCAGTAATGTCAAAAAATGTGCATATGAGGTGATTGTTGTTTACAGTTCTATAGTCTGGGGAGTAAGAGTTGTGTCTGTTTAGAAATTACTTATTTGCTATTTAATGCTCTGATGTAACCCGTTGGTTCATAAAGTAAACATTAAATATTCCGAATAGATTAATAAATAAAATAGTAGATCCCATTTACAAATTATTTCATAATATCATTTTCATTGTACAGTACATTCTGTTTACTCCGAAGGGTAATAGTCATATCATACCTAATTACGTTATGATTTTATCAAGCTCTACTTTAAAGAGACCTTTCAAAGTAAGCTTGCTTCCTTTAAGTGCAAAAGGAGTGTATTATATTGCGTTTATATATTTATTTCTTCAACTTAAATCGTAACATTGGCCTTTGAAGAGTATCAAACACTATATAAACTAAAACATCGAACTTTATGGTCAGTAATTGAACCTTGACTTCATGACTACCTGTACAAACACAGTACAGTACATGCCACCAAAATTTCCGGACTAAAGTTTATGTTTCGTTTAAGCAAGTCCCCAGAGCATATTAGTTCAAACTGTTTTTAGATGTGAAATATAAATAAATTAGATTGAAACGACACGTTTACCTTACACATGGTGTGATGGAGTTTAATTTACAAATATACATAGAAAGCTATGCAAATATTTAAAAAATGTATCCTATATTCAATGTTGAATATGTCGGTTTTGTTTGCTTTGCGAAGTTTATCTTTTATAAACATGTAGGCTAAAGCATATTAATAAAGTGAGCTAATAAATTTTCATTACAGTTGAAAACTAATGGGGAAGCTGTGAAAATAATTCAAATTCTGTATTGAATGCCAACATACAGTTTGTATATACATTTATTGTGCAAACACCTGTTAAAAAATCTCTCCAAACACTAACATGTAGTGCGAATAATTATATCAAAACAACGTTAAATAAACATCAATTTTCTTTTCAATCGAATATTACTACCCTTTTGGACTATCCGCATATTTATACCACTGAGGTTAGGTTGAGGACGGTAAAGCTGAGAGGAAAGGTTCCCGCGCTTGCTTAGGGGAAGCGTGGAAATTATGTTGGGGAAAAACCTCTAAAATCACCTAGCAGGTATTAATTAGATTATTAATCTCTCAATCCCCAGTAAACCATTATGGATGATATTGGTGACATTGTACATATTTGTTTGTGGCATAGACAGGACAATCCAACCTCATATAACACCTCCACCATTGGTAGCACTAGTTCTGAAAATCATTCAATTATTACTCACAAATAGATAATTAGTTTATCGAGTCCTACTCCCTCTCATATTTATTGAGTTTTAAGCTCTGAAAGCGTATAACCCGAACGGGTAGTAAGACGCGGTTCTAAATATTATTATAATTGAAAATATAATTTTAATGTCAAATGTATTTACAATTTCTGAAAATCAACTTATAAATTTTTGGTTTAGTTAATAATTGTAAGTCCTCATTGGTGGGCACAAGAACTAAACGTAAAGCTAATCTAATTTGATTTACCGATGACAGGGAGGTAAAAGCCTAAAATTATGGTGGGTTGAGTGTTGGTATTTTATAAAATATTTCCAAATCTCCCCCCACGTAAATGCGTGTTCGTTTCCTTTAAATTTTAATCTCCTTATACTCACCCTATTTGTGTATCTAGATGCATATAATACAAACGATTAATGTGGCTACCCTTATAAGTATTTATGCCATTATTAGGGAACAGTTGGAGACATTATTATTTTTTACTTCATTTAACTATTATTTTACCCACTTCATTGGCCACATGGTCAAAGGTGCTACACGCATAGTGGACTAGACTGTCAATGACGGGGAGATCAAGGTTCGATTCTTTGTTGGGTGTACTGAGGTTTTTACCCAAAATGGTTTTCCACTCTCTCTCCACGCAAATGTGGGTACAGTTTCTCTAAACACAGCCTTACTCATCTATGAAACCATCAGCGTAATTAGTATTTAATCAGATAACCTGAACGGGTTGTAAGACGCATTACAAAAAAAAACTAATATTTTAGTTTTATAATATGATGTTCCCTATCCGCCTGGGCTCTACGCTTATGTACTAATTACGCTAGTATTTTAGGTAGGAATGAGGAAGGGGGTATTTAGAAAAATGTACCCACATTTGCATAAAATACGAGTGAAACCCAATTTAATGAAAGACTTTCTCAATACACCCAACCGATATTTGACCATCAGCCATCACCATCAATCGGTCATCGTTAGTTCCATCCATTACGGGAAAGACGCCTTAGACTATTTTAAAACTGGGCCACTTGTGACTCTTGCCAGTGTTTTGCAAACACTGGTGGAACACTGTTTTCTTACACGTCATTGTCAACAAAATGGGTGGCATTTTATTACTTATTATTATTTAAAATAAACTCAATCTACGATGGACTACTTTTACTAGTGCTTCTAAACAAAAGAAGGAATAGGATATCTCCTCTGTTACGTGATAAATTGAAAAAAATTTGTTCAATACATTATTTGATGATCTGAGGCATCTCATACGACAGTGTAACTTTTGACATCATTTATAAAAATCTGTGTGTTGCTAAAATTTAAACTCACGGCTAGAACAAAAAAAAAAAATCAACAGTGTGCTTGACTTTGAATAATAGACTTCTAATTGCCGCTAGTTGATGTGTATCTCACTCGTTTTATTTTTACATAACATTTAAATATACTACGTGACAATCTTATTGGGTGATTACAAATTCTCCGAGGAGAGATTTCAACCTTTAATTCAAATAAATGTATAAAAGACCAATAATCTCGCCCAGGTGACGCCAGGTTTTGGAAGCTAGTATAATCATATACATGATTGAGACTAAAAAACCATTACACCTATAAAATGAATAGCTTCGTTTACCTTTACGATTGAAAAATAAAATATGCCAGGGTTTAAGCACGCAAGCAATTTACAAATATCAAATTTATATTTTTATTGATTTTATAGAGACTCTTGTCCACGCTATCTAAACCCACCTCCACCCCCACTACCCATAACCCCACGAAAGGGTTCATAAAGTTTTTAGTTACCCACTCTCCCTTTTAACCTAAGTAATTTTTTTGTGATTTGGTAAGTTACTTTTTTTTAACAAAGGGATTGGTAATAAAGCGTGTGATATAAAATTTTAGAATTATTTAATTGCAATGAAATTGGATACAAATCATAGCAAGTAATTAATATAAGTTAACTTCTATGATTTATGTATATATTTTCTGTCAAAAATATATTCTTAGATTTTGTCTCACTATAAATATTGATTAAAAAATATCTCTTACTTAGGATGGATCTTGACACCCAAAACCCCCATTAGAAAATGTAAGAAAAATACTGAACCCCTCACCCCTCACCCCCTCAAAACCCTTACGTAATTTAAGGTGCAGTAGAAGGGAGCGCGAGTAATTTTACAGTTTTTGAGCATTAAATTTTTGTGGCCAAATAAAATAAAATATTTCTCCAGTAGCAACCTGGAGTTTAGTTTTCTGCACATGCTAATATCAACAGATCTTGAATATCTGTCAAGGGTGTCCTGGAATTTTGTCAAAACTTTTTAAATAAAAGATAAAATGTTTTGACAAAATTTCAGGTCACCCTTGACGGATATTCAAGATAAGTTGATATTAGCATGTGCAGAAAACTAAACTCTATGTTGCTACTGGAGAAATGTTTGATTTATTTTGACCAAAAAAACGTAATGCTCTAAAAACTGTAAAATTACTCGCGCTCCCTTCTGCCGCACGTTAAGTATTATGATTATTATTAGCACCGCGTCTTACTACCCGTTCGGGTTATACGTACTACACTAATGTGTAATGGTAGGGTGATTGTGAGATGAAATGAAGGACCAACAGTTTAACGTGGAATCCGAACCACGGTGGAGGTCTGGAATTCCTCATATTCACAAGATGTCTTGTCAGAGGTGAAGGAAGGGTTTGATAATCAGATAAGTCTTTGCCGGGACAGAGGATTGAACCCCGGCCGCCAGTATAGAAGTCTGACACCTTACCCCTAGACGACCAGGTCACCTCGCACGTTAAGGATGGCCCTTAAGTTTGTATGCTAATCTTTCTTTTTCTATGTTTTCTGGTTTTTTATCCATCCACATAGCTCGTACCATGGTTTAATGTGTCAAGCTCAAAATATAATCTAAGAGTTAATATAATACGTGTGAGATTAATAGTCTAATATCTCTTAAAGCACCTACATCTATCCATTATTTTGTGTGGCTGTTTTGAGCTATCCAAACTAGTGGTCAAGTGATCAAAGATGTCGGGCTCACACAAGTTGATAAAATAAAAAAACCCAATTTAACAATTTTAGAGCTCATGCTAGAATTCTAGGTTTCTCGATTTTAGTTTAAGAAACACTCACTAGAGGTCAAGTGGATTAAGGCGTTAGCCTTTAAATATAGGTAAAAGTGTATTAAAAATTACACCTGAGGGGCACATTATCAGGCTTTACTAAGCTATTTTGCAAAGAATATTGGGAATGAAATGATATTAATCACACACACAAAAAAAATCTATTTTGTGTATATGATTATTTAATTTATTAGCCTGGAGCTTAAGGTGCCTTTTAATGAGATAGGTATTCTATTATCTGAATATTTATCTATGAAAATATATCAAAAACAATACATATGTAGAAATCTGCCTATGTGTAACTTTTATTTGTCAAATAAACATGATTTACCTACTAGTGTGAATACTTAACACCCAACAAAAACAAAGTATAGTTTTTAAGCCCCACATTGGCGGGTGGAGTGAGAGTCAAACACCATTTTGAAAAACCCACACTTGGCACATCTGACCAAGATTTGAATCTTGATCTCCCCATCATCGGCAGTCCATCCTACTACAAAAGAGGCGCGTTAGACTAAGTGACCACCGAAGTGAGATATTTTCTCTAAATTGAAAAAATACACCTATACATGGAAATAGAGCCCGAGACCTTTGGCTTAGCTTTCTTTGGATTTAAGATTGAAATATACTATGTAATTACTCTTTAGATTTACAGTTTATTTGGCAATCAAGTAACACAGACATAAATGGTGAAACACAATCGAACAAAATGTATCATACTGTGTACTATACGTATTTTTTTTAGCATCACGTACTACTACCAGTTAGGGTTGTACGCTTATGTACTAATTACTATAATACGTTATGGATTAGGAAGTTTTAATTTAGAGGACGTGCACCCACGTTTGTGTAGAAGGAGAGTGGAAATCCATTTAGTAAAAAATCCTCAGCGCACCTAATCAAGATTAGAACCCCGATCTCCCTGTCTTTTGCGGTCTAGTCTACTGCGAGTATAGAACGTATACAATGCAGCCAATAAAGTGGATTTTTATATTTTGAGCATGGCTTCACTCAAGTTAAAGTTGGTTTTAAAAACATATTCTATTAAACAATAATGTTCCTAATCCTATCGTATTTTATCCCCCACACAAAGAAGAAATCTTGCAATGTATTATGTAAATTTTGCTATGATGAAAACTTTGGCCTTGATGAAAGTTGTATCTTCAAAAATAAAATATATAATGCAGTGCAATTATTTCTGTATTAAGATTAGATATACACAATAATTTTATAGATTGGTTGCAAAATTTTGTGGTTTTATCATCAGGCAAACAGTTACAGTTTGCTGCTAGAACTTTCACGGGAACACAAAATGTAAAGTTGTTCAGGTGTGATACACTTGTTGCGGAGATCAACGCCTGTTACTCCATGGTATGTCCTTGTGATGTGTTGATGGTCATCACATGGCAAACCTTGATAGGTCTGATGGAATAGTGGGTATTCTTGCTATCACGACCCATTCTCTCGTAGTGAAAACTGTCATGACAGTTGCCTCTATGATACCATTTTGCAGACTGTTTACCTGTATACCGGTTCTATTACACAGTTTGGGGTGGGTTCAAATTACGTGCCAAAGTGATTGATGGGTGCTCAAATTTTAATTTAAGAGCGTGGATTAATTGTTGTGCCTCACTGTTTGGCTTTGGCGTCTTTCCTCTACAATTGCACAACCCCTACGCCAACCACCCTCTCTACTGCCTGCGCCGTTCCACAGATCATGTTCTTGTTGCCGTCCGTGACTATTTCTCTCTACCCCGCGCCATTTAGAACTTTTCTATCTTGCTATTGGCCCACTTTGGCGGACAATGTTTCTCCTGTTCTCACGTGCCAATGGAAAGCTCCATTCTAACCCATTGTACAAGGTCAGGCAGCATTAGAGGGTGTATAATACGGTGTTTCATTGCTCAGAATTCATTGGCTAACCAGCCAGGGTGTGCCACCTATTCGAAGGAGATAAAGTAAATTATTAAAAATCAGAAATAGCAATACTGTCTAATGTCTTCTCGCTCCTTTACCTCCAACTGCGACTCACGTTGCCAGGACCGTCACCATACCTACCACCACAACTAAAGTTGCCAGGACTTTCTTATGTCCTACCACGACTAACGTTTCTGGGACTTCTTTATGTCCAACTGCGACTCACGTTGCCAGGACCGTCACCATACCTACCACCACAACTAAAGTTGCCAGGACTTTCTTATGTCCTACCACGACTAACGTTTCCGGGACTTCTTTATGTCCAACTGCGACTCACGTTTCCAGGATTGTCACCATACCTACCACCATGACTAAAGTTACCGGGAATTCCTTATGACCTACCACGACTAACGTTTCCGGGACTTCTTTATGTCCCAACGTGACTCACGTTTCCGGGACCTTACCGTTACCTGTTTCCTACCCCTGCCCACATGACCAAAGAGACCAATGTTTAAACAATCCGTCACCCCGAGACTACACTTAGTCTTGACCTCAACCAGCTATCCCCGAATCTTACAGACTAAGGATAACAGTATGAACAGAATAAGAATAAGATAATAAAAAAAATTAGGCAGTGGGAGTGCCCATATACATGCAAGTGATGTATGGTGCTTTGAACTGGTCTAAAATACAGTCGTTAGTTTTATCAGCCGATTCTTTTTTTTATCTAGAATATGCTCTTAGAAACACGTAAAAGGCTTTTTTTTTTATTTAAGAAGGAGTATACCTAGATAATTACAATGGACTAATTCCTATATATATTTGACCACGACGCATATCTGGGAGATTTTCAAGAAAAACTTGACTTTGTGCTTTGTGAAGATTCCATATTTTCTGAGTTTCAGAAATATATCGGAAAATAAGTCTTCTCACAGCCGGATGCGCATGTAGGTTGACAGGGACAGTTTCACAACGTCTGGGTTTATGTTGGATCTTTTAGGGAAGGCGTTGTTGACCTAGTCAGCTCTAGTTAGGCTCAGAATTAGTGGTTGAGTGGATGGAGGTTTCTGAGAGCAATACGGTGACGCCTCTTAAGAACACATTGTTGCTTCTGACATCTTTCAGAGGTCTTGATTTTCAACCAATGTCTTATGCGACATTGTACTTACGTTTCATAATTTAATATATAATTTTGCAGTAAATTTTATGTGGTCTTTAACTTCTTTATTTTTCACAGGGTAATTTGATCATTAAAAAATGTGATATAATTCAAATATCGCACAAGTTGTTCGCCCCTATTTAAAATTTACAGACAATACCAGAATATCGCCTGCACTATTCTGCCCTTTTTAACGAAGTAGCTCCCGGCAAAGATTTATCTGATTACCAAACCCTTCCTTCACCTCTGACAATATATCTTGTGAATGTGGGGAATGCCAGGCCTCCACCGTGGTTCGGATTCCACGTTAAACTGTAGGTCCTCCATTTCATCTCACAATCACCCTACCATTACACATTAGCGTAAGTGCGTGNCCTCCATTTCATCTCACAATCACCCTACCATTACACATTATCGTAAGTGCGTATAACCCAAACGGGTAGTAAGACGCGGTGCTAATAATAATAATAATAATAATAATAATAACAAAGTAGCGGCTATACCGGATGAAGTCACTCCAAAGGGGACACATGTCTTAAGCACAAACTTAGTCAAGAATACATAATTAATCATAAAATATTTTCTTAACCTCAAAGCGCATCTTTAAAGAACATCATTCCTACATGATCTTAAATAGGCCCACTCTATAACACATATATGTCTACGGAAAGGTGTTCTGTGTTCAAAAGAGGCTTGTTTTCATTAAAAGTTTTTAATCGAATTGGCCAGACTTTCATCGTCTTTTTCAAAAAAATTTTATAGATTAAAATTCCGTATGAATTGTCGGATAGAATAAAATTCAAGTTCTTCACGTTCTTGTACGAAGGAGACCTTACAATTTGTTTGGTTTGGTCTAACAAGCATCAAAATATCTTAATTTAAGTCCAAAATATATTCTGATTGATATTTTCTTATTCAATGTTCAATATCATCCGACATGATTTCCTATGGGTGAGCAAAAGGAGGAGAGGATCTTTCACGTGCAAAATATATTAATATGATGGAGTGAAAATATCTGCATGATGAAGAGCGATACAAATATTATTTTTATAAATTAATTCTCCAGTATAAGTCATCATCCTTTAAGAGTCCCAGTGCTTTGCAAACTAGTTGGTAGGATAAACTGGTTACGTCGTTCAAATAAATTTGGGCCTTTGATGAAATGGAGCTGTATTCTCAAATTATAGCAAATGAAATTATTTTGGTGTACGGTACATGCCCATATGGGTGTATCGCCCTTCACTACTCCGGAAGTTCCTCAACAGAAACACATTGCTTTTGGCATGAGAATTTCTTAATTTTTCGAGATTTTACAAAGAAAATTCATTGTTAGTAATTTTCCTCAAAAAGGGATATTCAGAGTACAATTTAAAGAAGGTTTTCCATTGGTTATTAGTGACGTCAATTATATTACTTGTTGTAAGATATAAATTTTGTACATTTTTAAAATGGACAAATAAAATGCATAACAGAGCGAATATTACTAACTAAAATTATTTTCTTCATTGCTCAAGCTAATACTAAACATCATAATTATTTTACTTCCATTCATAATTATTGTGAGAATCGAAAGATTGTCCATAGATAACGCATAAGAACAGGTTTTTGCCGATTGACATTCATCATCTGAATACAATCTATAGTAGTTGGTTCGCCAATTTACCAAAAACCTCCCCAAGATTTTTTTTTTTTTTTACGATTGTATTAAGCATCATTTTCACTACCTAAATCTAATTACATCACATACAAAGAGTGTCAAAACTAATAAATTGCATTTTTTTAGTAACATTTTATCTCAGGAAGCACAAGACATGCGACCGATGGTGTAAAAATAATACAGGCACGCCTGGTGGCAAGTTAACCTCAATGTTTATTTCCTTGAATAAAAAGATAATTTTTAAATAACTTATAACCTTTCTAGAGACTCAGCCGGTATAAAAATAGCGCATTCAAATATATTCTGTAGTTCTCTAGTTATAAGTGAACATATAGGTACAGAAACTCCTTTATAAGGATCTGTGATTTAAAACAACCAACTAAACTAAAATATATTTACTCTTTGGATGTATCGGTTAAATCTATTCTGTAATTAACTCTTTGGATTTGCTGATCGAGTTGTATAGAAAATAATGAACTCTACAATAAATAAGAGAATTAATCGCTGATCACGTGTAATAAGAAAAAATATTGAAAAACATCAATTTTATTTTATTTAATTCAAGCTAATTCGTTTGACTTGTAGCTTAAAATCTTTCCGGTAAAAGTCTAAAAAATATAAAATAAACTGCATCGCAATCAGTTAAGTGGTTTCAGAGGTTTTAGGCTACGGATATACATACCGACATTTGGTTTTATAAATAATAGAGATTATAGTTTAGAAAAAAAAAATCAAATTTTTTTTTCAGTTAACAACCCTTAGATCAATTTTTCTCATAAAAACAAACACATCATCTTGTTTATTACAAATATCACTATTTATATAAAAATTAAATAGATAGATTCATATTGTTCGATTTTTTAAAAATAAATTCATATTTTCAAGAATACGTTATTCGTAATAAATAATCCCTACCCTTAATTAATTTATGTGTTAAATAGTAAAAATCTATTCTTATTTATCATGAAAAACTATTTCAAGATAACATTTTGAACATAATATTCGTGGTCAAATTCTAGAAATTTCAACTGTTCTAAATTGGTTTTAAGCAAATGACCATAATATTAATGTATTTAGAAAATAAATATACATTATTAATTATCATTTAAAATTTCCCCTCGATTCCGATTTTAAACATTGTGATAAACAAAACTTTAATTACAATTTTACAAAGATCAGTTTTAAAAAACTACTATTTTTTTATAAAAACATTAAAGTATATATGTATAAAATATTATAAACTTAAATGATGCTTATTTTGAGCCAAATCGCTAAAGCCCCTTTTATTGATAGAATTTTAAAATAAAGATCATCAGTAAACTACTCTAGCACATTTACTCCCAAATATCTATGCACACTCCGTCGAGATTGAAAGTAGAAACTTATGATTCACTGAGCCCGCGAAGTATGATATTCCTCCACACATGACTGCAGAATAGCTTGCTTAGCTACACCCAACACCTAAGTTAGAAAAGGCCTAAGTCGTTAAATTATTTCTTGACTGTTGGGAAGGAGTGATGGGGGAGGGGTTATGTCTCTTAGAGATGGTTTTATTTAATAAATTAATTTTACTTTATTGTTCTGATAATTATAAAATCAATAACCAATATTTTCATACTAAGTTAATTAATTATGTTTACCCTCTCATTAACATACGGGCTGGTATTTATTTAGCTATTAAAAATTTAACCACGTCAAACGTTATCCGGGCACTGTTGCCCACATTGATTGGTTTTACATGGTAACATAAAGCAAGTCTCCCCTTTTCCATAATCTTCATTACTGGTTATAGCCAATTATAAATTTATTAATTATTAATTATTATACTCCACACATATAAAATAAATAACAAATTAACTCTAAAAGATTTTTAATTTATTTGTAAGAAGCTGAGTTTTAAAAAAAAATCTGTAATTTAAGGGTCCCAATAATAGTTTAAAATATTTTATATTATTTCCGGATGGACAAAAAATAAATATTGATAAATCTCATCCATTGGACATATTTTAGTTTTAAAAGTGAATTTATTTGTTTCTTCAAAATTATTATGACCGTTTATACCTTTATGGGAGCATAGTTTAATTCCATACTTTATTTAATGTTACCATAGAGGCTATAATATAACTATTAGTAAAACGCTTTAATAATTAATACTTTGATTAAGAAAAGGTATGGTTTTTTAATATTTGCGTTGATTATTATCATTGAATTCAATGTTTAATGTTAACTGTGATTTTTTATTGTCAAATCTGTGTTTTTACTAATCAATTCTGGAAATCCAAACAATAAAACTGGGCATGTTGTAGGCAAGTAATAATACAATATCAGAGTGAGGAGGTTTAAATGATAATTGAAAAGCAAGGATAAATATTGCTTTGTGTTACGAGCTTAAAACCACTTTACATAATATCTCTGCTTTTTTAAGGTTTAGAATATAAATATATTCAAGTAAAATATATTGTAGTTCTGTGCTATATTTAAGAATATCTGTCTAAAGCCAAGGATAGCTGGAATTTTACAACGTATTGGGGTGCATTTATTTCTATTCATCATGATGTCTCCAAAGAGAGGATTTCGCATACATACAGTCAGGGTTTGATTTTCTTTTAAAGATATGGCCGGATTTATTTATTTCCTGAACCATTTAACCAATTGCGGTGTGGTTGTTTCTTTTTTTATCAATATCCAGGCAGGCTTTAGCATTATTTGTGAATAATCAGGTGTTTCGGTGGGAGTCCCGGTGAAGGACCAGCCGAATGTTTGTATACATTTATGGAACAACACAATTACTGTGGAGTAGTTTTTATTATTCGTTAGTGTATTTATCCAGGCATTTTCTAGGTTAGTAATTATAACTGGGTGTATTGGTTTAAGTCCTGGTGAAGTGCCAGCTGGATATTTGTATATATCATAATATCAGTGTCGATATTATTATCACGATTACAATACATTTTCTTTATAATATAAAGTATAAAAGGAAGAGTAACACTATTGATCGCATGGATTAAGTGAGAAGCAACTTACATTTTATTGGATTTTAACCAAATATCGTATTGATTATTTCCATCATAAGATATAAAGATATCAGGAACGGCTGATAAAGAGTATACGTGTAAAGTTTAGCTCCAACAAAAATAGCAAATTATTATCACTGCTAATTACAAATATTTAATAACTGTAAGCCGCAAACCAAGTGATTATAGTGAATGTATTAATTTTTTTATTCAAATGTATTAAAATATTCTTAGAAGTTTTTATTTTAAAGTTTACTCTATGACTGTTTTGTTGTTAACAGTCGAGCAATGTTGCCAGTTGTTAAGACCATGTTTGAAAGATTCACGAGGTTTGAACGTGCAGTTAATGAGTCTGTACGTACTTCCGAACTACGAGTGAATGACGCTAATTAAGGTGTTTATCGTTCACTTAGTGACAGTGGTAATCTAGTAATAAAATACTTACAACAATTTGAAATGTATTTTCAGTCTGATATGAAATATATGCGTGATGATCTCACGTCGTTAATAAAACAGTCGTGAAACGAGACGTTCGACTAGATGACCTCGAACAATACAGTCGGATAAACTGTCTGAGAGTGCATGGCTTCGCTGATAAACTGGGTGAGGACGTCACTAGGGGTGTACTGAAGATCTTCAATGGAAAGATAAATGTGGAGAATGAGGCAAGAGATATCGATCGATGACATCGAATTGGGAAACCCAAGTGGGATGTGTTTGAGACGGGAAATGAATGCTAGAGACCAAATATTGTCAAATTGGTCAGTTATCAGGGACGTATTTTGGGTTAAAATAGCCTTGACAAAACTTTCCCGTTGTCATCACTGAGTCATTCACATTTGAACGTCAATGACCGCTGAAAGCAACGAGGGATAAGTTTGGTCTGCGTAATTTCTGGTCCCATTTAGGAAAAATTGTCATACTAAAAGACACTGCATTTTTTTACATTTCATAACAAAGGTTTTCCTTATAGAGATATATTATATAAAATATCTATCCTTATTATGTTTTGATATATATCTATAATATATATTTATAAATACTGTGATGTTATTGGCCACCCTACCTTGTATTTCCCTATCTTTTTCTACTTTTGTGAACTATTTCTAATTTATTTTCCCATTTAAATTTGCGTGAAATCTTCGAAGCTCGCCAGCTGTTTCCCAGCCTGACTAATGACAATGTTTACATATATTTAAATAAATAAAAGGACGGAAGGAACAACGTAAAACATTGTTTTAAATAAGGAATTTTGATTTAAGGAAGAACACTTACCTTTTATTAAGCATATTAATTATCCTTTTAAGAAGTGTGATCGGCTCTGTGTTTATTTTGAAGGTCTGCCATGTTTGTTTTAACGCATGGGCAGTGCTATCAAACGAGTGAGTAGTGAACCTCGTGATTTGGAAGGGAAGAAGGAAGGAAGAAAAAACGAGCGCGATTTTTAATTTTGACAGAAGGAAATATACATTTAATTCATTATAAAAACATTATTCATATTCAATTGGCTATATTTAAATACTTATATTGAACCTACACTTCATTTTTATTCTCTCCCTAGTCGATAGCCAACAATTCATTTTCGTTTTATTTATATATAGTTTGTTTTCTCTTTGGACTTGGAATAGAACATTTTTAAATTTGAAATAAGATTGGAAGGTTTTGAAGAGGAGTGAGGTTTCTTCCGGGGTTGGTGGTCCAACATAGAGCCAAATGTATGTGGGCTCCCAATTCCAGTTATTTAATAGTTGTTCAAAGGTGGAAGATTAAAGTGAAAGGAGTAAAAAAAGGAAGCTAAGAGTGTGTGTGAGAGCTACAATATTTATGCTCAAGTAAATTGTGGAAGAATTCGAAGTGAAACACATTTATGAAGATGGTATTTCAGTATGGACTAATTACACATGGGTGAGGTCAAACCAACTCTTCAACTTTTGATTATTGTAATCATTTATTTTCTCTTTCATAAATAAGTCAGAACTTATTTACTTCCAGCAGGACAAACTAATACAACAAAATAATTAACATTATATGTTATGTCTAATTATTGATTTTACTGATTGTATATATATTTTTTTCTCTTCCTTTGGTTTCAACAATACTGTGCTATACCTTGTAAATTTAGAATTATAATTAACCGGAATTCCATAGGTAGGATTTGGATGTGGACAAAAGGGAAACAACAATAAATTCACAAAAGTGCCAACAATGGTTATTTCATACATTCATTTTTATTTGTAGCCTAAATTATATTTTTCTTCAACAATCAATTTTTTTTTTTTTATCTATATTGGTCTTGGTTTTTTAAGCTTTAAGTTCACCCAGAGGTCCCGAGGTTGAGAGTCGTCGTGCCACTGAGTGGATAGCCGAGGTAAAGTTTTTTTTTATGACTATTATTTTTCCCCTAGATGCTAGGGGTGGCGCCCAACTAAAACACAAGTATATAGGTAAAGAGAATACTCAGATATCTCTTACACTGTTTGAATGAACCGAGGTTTAAAAGATTGATATTTTCCCGGTCAAAGAAGATTATATTATATTATATATTATGTATTTTTTTATTATCACTGTAAAAAAATTATATTTTATTACAATACACGTTAAATATATCTACAATATTTATGAATCAAATAGCCAAAGTTATTATTTATGCCTTTTAGTGAGGATTACTCCATATAGATATCATATTCTAAAAATTGAAAAATGACACCTGGACACGGGACACGGGTTCGATTCCCGTGTCCAGGTGTCATTTTTCAGTTTTCAGAATATGATACTATATTTATATTTATTTATATAATATATATTTAATTTTCTATTTTTTATACATATTAAATGTATGTATTCATATGTAAATAAACATATTATATATTTACATATTTTATATTTATATATTTTATAGGTATTTATATTATACATATCATATTAAAATGTATAAATAGTATATCTATATAGCATATTTTTATATATAATACTATATTTATTATAATAATTAATGAAATAGAGGAAACTTATTTAAAATTAACATGAAAATTATATAATAACTGTTACTACACTGGGTAGCGGATGTATGTTCTTTTGTTTTTCGCTACCGCTCTCCGCCTCCTTACATTAATGCGGTAAGAATGAATAAGGGATAGTTCAGGGGCATTATACCCGCCGCACCTATGTGGAGAGGGAGGAGAAGGGGAAATTCTAAGACAATACATCAGTAGACCATTTTAATCCGAAGAATTGTTGTGTAAGCCACTTTCAGTGCAATGGGCGTCGAAAAAAAATTAAATATATTTTTACAGTAAACAACTACAGAACCCATTGCTACAAATACAAAAGTTTTCATTCCAAGTCGATACGATACTTACGTATGAAGTTATGAGACTATAAAATGTAGTAAAATCGTTGCACTTCATTCCAATCTACGTAGTTCGGTTACGCCCGTCCCTTCCCCAAACAAGGTGCGCGCGAATGGAATACGATGACGTAGCACGTGACGTCCGTTACCTTTCAAAGAAAAAAAAAACGCGTGGCCCTGCTTATAGATATTTCAAAATTAATTGTGAAGCCATTTGGAGGGATAGAGAAAAATTCGAATGGTATTATTTAAGTTCCAGCTCGTTTAATTAAACCAAAATATATATAAATACCGTTTCCAAGCTTATCGAACATTGATCATGCAGTCAAACATGCTGGCACTAGATTCACGCTCATGCAATTTTTAAAAACATTTTGTATTTAATATAATAACTATGTATTTTTAAGGAATAAATTTAATAAATTTATTCCATTTTGGAATTTTATTCAGGCTATATTGCTTTCTTTCCAAATAGAGTGGAATTGTGTTAGAAAGACTCGTTTAGTTAATAAACTTTATTTTTTCTATAAATCATTAGAATTAATTTAACGGCTAGAGAGCACGTTGTGCCGACAACATGACACCATCTATCCACAAATTTTGGATCTATTATCGCTACTGATGGTGGCTGCTCGATCGGTATAGCTCATGTCATGGAGCTTTATTTTATTTATTTAATGTTATTAGTATTATTTATAGAATTGACTTCTGCAGTTCACATGTCCCGGACATGGATATTTGAAAATTTCTTTGAGTGATTCTGTAACTGTCAATAAAAGTTTCTTTCCTCCCGATCTATTTTTATTTAATAATTCAAAACGAGTAAAAGATAAATATCTTACCTTTATTCGAGTTGAATTCTGCCTTCATCCATTGGATATGTTGTAGACAAAGTTGAGTCAGTCTTTCATAGTAATACTGTAGGTATTTTAGTTGGATTAATTTAAAATTAATTATTGGATAAGCTGTTTAAAGAGATTTACAAACCTCAAATAATATATATAGAATCTATATAACTAATTTTTATATATAGCTATAATAAGTATATAATGTATACAAAACAATTATTTATATGTATATATATATATATAAACTAAGCTGCTTTTCGGAGTTCACTCAGAGGGCAACTGGCGACTCTTTGTGCGACATTCAAAATTAAATTAAGTTCCTTTAGTGATATGAATTTCTTCACTTATAAATGCACATACTAGTTTTGTTATTTTTAAAGAGCTAGGTTCATGAATACAAATGTTATCAGAAAGCCACTAATAAATTGATTTTAATATTATTGGATAAATAACTTTTGTTTTTTAATATAAATGCTCATATTTATTAAAATATAAATTTAAACAACAGTGTACTATTTAGTTAGTTTAGTCTTACGCATATATATAGTTATATTTTATAAACGTGATACCTGCCGTTAGATATTCAACTTGTACATGACAGTAAGCGTTTTCGCTACCCTGGTGGATTTTAATCAACAACAACGTGATATCAGCTTCAGTGGCTGCATGGTCTAAGGTGGCACTATAGCAGTATATTGTACTGCTGATGATGGATATATCGGGGTCTAAATCCTGGTTGGGTGTACCGAGGATGTTTTTTCCTAAATGGTTTTACCATCCTTACTCAAGATGTATGCGGGTACACAGCCTCTAAATTCAACCTTGTTAATCTCTAACATACTTACATAATTAATACATATGCGTATACCTTTACAGTTAGTAAGATGTAGTGCATTTCTTAAACAAATATTGATCTCGCCTGCAGCGATGGCGGTGAGGTCTAAGGCCTTGGATTCGTATTGCACTGAGCTACAATTGGTCAGTTTGTGAATACAAACCAGGTTCAATGGGGTATGTTCTTACACATGTGATTTTCACGATAGTTTCCCCCCTCTCCCTTCACTATAATGTAGGTACATATTGTCTAAACTCTCTCTTTCATGTTTTGGTTAAGCCATTTAAAATACTTGTGCTAAATTCTAAGATATAAAAATAGTAACTGAACTACCTCAAAGTGCAGTGCAGGTCTTTCAAAGAGATTAATATTCAAAGTAATATGCTTGGCATAGATTTATACCAATTAATCAAATCTGTATAGGTAATTGTATTTTGAAACACATATTGAGGCTCCCTACTTCTGTTCATTGGCTTAACGAATAGGTAATATTTTTAACAAGGCTATCACTATCTGTGTTATTTTTGATAGCCCTGTTATAAATATTATAATAAATATTCGTTATAAATATAAATATAAGCCCAGGAATGTAAACAAAAGTAGGTGTACAGACACGGTTATGTCCTGTATATTATTTCGCTTTAACGTATCCTAAACATTCCTCTTTATTCTATAAAGTTGACGTTGGGAAACTAAAAAATTATCAAGTTTAACTTTTATCTATAAACTATTTACACAGCATAAAGTAACATGACATATCAATATAGCCGACGACACTTAACTTTTTTAGTTCACAAACTTTTACTGACAGCAGTGCTACTTTATATGAAAATCAAAACCAACCGCACAGACTATGTTAGTATGTGCATTCTCATCTGGTTGATAGGCGGCTCTTTGGTCATGTTTTTGATTATGGTTCAAACAAAGTGGAGTAAGTTGTGGGTTGGACATGACAAGGATAGAAGGAATCAAAATTATAATAACAACAACTAACAATTTATTATAACTTTCTTTATTCTCAATTCCATTCTCTACTACCAATCTAGATGTTTGTTGACTTTTTATTTTTTCTGTTGTCTACCTACATTTTTTGGTTCAATTTGTATTTTTTTTTGTTATATGTTATATAGTTTATTTTCACATACCTCACATTTGTGAGATTTTCACCCATAACACTTTTCAATATTTTTATCGTTTGTATAAAATTGGTTTTTGCTATACAGAATACGGGATTTATATTTTGTGTGTGTGAGGAGGGTACTTGGTATAAACATTGTTTTGTTTTTTGTCTTAAAAACGTCGCCTAGCGTTATTTTATATATTTTTTTATCTAAATGTAGTCACGTCTTCAAATTTCCTGGTCGTGTTTATTAAATAACCTAAAATATGTCTGTCTGCAAATTCATATTATCTGCAGGAACCGTCGATATCACAAATTTTCTATCAACAAGAAATGGGCATTTCAGCAAGTTTACATCCCTTTTATGTCACATTTTTAAATAGATAGATAATTTTGGAAAAGGTAAAAATAATTACATGATTTTATAGTTTAGAAAGTTGATTACGGTATTTAATTTACACAATTCCTCATAAGGAAAAATAAAGTACCAGGAGTATTTCAAGTTCCAAAATAAACACACATTTCCATGTTAGCAGTACCGTTTTGTTTAACTTGTATAGCAACAGGATTGTTTCTTATAAACTAGGCAACTGCTTTATTCTTATCCTTTATTTTCTCAATTAATAGATATATTTTTTTATAATGTGACCGAAAAGAGAGTAAACTATGTTTAGATTGTTCCCTTCAATTTGTGTACAAACCAGGTTACATTACCATACATACATCATTTGACATTGATAGCATAATTCATAGTCTCCATCACAGTTTCACGTTCATACTCCAAACATTTATAGATATTTAAAGTATGTTCACATACATATGATATAAGAAATAATCTAATCATTTGTCAAATAATTTAACAGTTATAACATTAGTGCAACATAATGAGAGTACTGATATAACATAATAAGAGATTAATTTTAAACAAACATCCAGTTTGTAAGATATTCATTTGCTAATTTTAAAATAATGCAATTGAGTTTACGTAAGTGTAAACTAGTAAATAGTTTGAGTTTCAAATCATAAAAATGTATATGTATTCTGTTTAAATATAAATAAGTGTCAGTAAATATGTTAAAAGAGTTATAAATTTTTAATTTTGCACAAAACGTTAGGGGTAAATGCAGAAAAAGAGTGTAATGGGCAGTATACACACCATTGAAATAACTATCTTTAGTGATATGAATCTCAATTCTAGTAAATAATTTAATTTATAATAATATCAATACTTATTCAATAAAAACAAATGTTAAATAAAGTTTAAATAATATACAAAATAAGTATGATTGATTTATTTGGTTTTACATTTTGACTAGAATATTCATTTAAATGATAAAATGATAAAAAATATTCTAAGTATCATATAATGGGTATACACTATAAACCTATCACATATTATGAAAAAAATAAATACATAAGTCATGGTTTGACAATGTTAATATTGATCATAAGTTAGGTTATTTAAAAAACACATTTACATATTTTAAATTTAGACCAATTTATACATAGTTTCCAATTTCAAATGGTATTGTACTTATAAAATTTTAATTTCTCCTTATTTTACTAAATCAGTTAGACGTAATTTATTATACTCCCCCTTTTTTGTTTGTTTCTAGCTTCAATCATGTTTGTGAATGCGCAGTACCAAAAATATATAATAATAATCATGACTGGAAGCTCAATTTATTTTTACCTTTGCTATATACCCCCCACGAAACAATAAAAATATAATATTATAAGTGCAATGGTATAGCCGTTTGTAGCATGCTTAAATACATCCCTATGGCAGCGTGGGACACTCACAATCACAAGCTAAATTTCGATTAATATAAGGTTATGTCTTTCTCTATATATACGAGAATTTTCGTTGCTAATTCAATTGAAAATATTGATCCAAAGACTTTGATTCCATTATCAATTTCTTGTGTACTGGTTTTTACTATGTATCATAGTAAATTCATTGTTGTAACTACATATTAAATAAATTTAAAATAGTGAAAACATATTTGGCTACATTGTTAAGTGCAACTTATTAGTAATAACTTGTCTGCAATCATTTGCTGACATATAATAATAATGATATATATTTCTTAATTGATCAAACTGTTTTGCTCACACTTTTAACATAAATGATAGTATCACTGAAGCGGCACCACCAAATTTCATTTATGTGAATTGTTATAGAATCTTGAGAAAAGTGAGATATATTCTACTCATTGTACTAATAATGATCAAATATGCTGAAACAATACATTCATACGTTGTATTTAAGGTTCCCAACTACCTGAGAGCCGGGATACGTTGTAAACGATCAGATATCTTGCATTGTTTAAGAAGTAGTTTGTTGTTTCAAAATATGATTCAGGCCGAAATGGTGTTGAAAGATATCAACATTAAATAAATAGACATGAAGCTTTCAAATTAACAAAAGTTTTCATCAATAGACGAAATTAACTAATTTTAACGCCCTTTTTATCCAGAAATGTCACAGCCCTGTAATCATAGTAAGTTATTTAAAACGAATATTTATCTTTCATGAAACAAATAAAGTTATAATATAATAGGCTCACAACATAACTGTTTAATACAAAATAGGATTGTTTTAAAGGTTTTTAAGCATAAGAACAAACAATAACATAATAAATACAGCAATGTACGGATATTTCCGTTCAAGTATATGGCACCCTTAAGATATACATAGTTAAATATTTCAGCACATTATGTCAAAATAAAGCCAATAGGAGTAATATTTATTTCAAAGTTTCTAAGTGTCTATATTCTAGATGTTATTGTATTTTTGATGCTATCACTTCAATGGTTCAACACATTAGGATGTCATATTTCATTACATCCTTTTAAATATATAACTTTACCTCTTTAAGATTCTCTTTTTATCGTTGGGAGATAATAGTCCCTCACATCTCTTGCTGGGCTCACAGATATTTCAAGTTTCTAAAGACACTCAGATGAAGATCATTCTTAGCAACAATCAAAGGTTTTCATACATAAATATAAAGACGTAAACAACGTTTGTGAACATGAAACACAATGAGATTCGAACAAGCAACAAACATAGTATTTAAAAAACATTTTCAATGACACACGAAAATATTACGTTGAATACATGAAAAAACATTTCTCAAGAACACATAAATATTTGAATCAAGAAATTCAATTGACTTTACATTGTTTTTTTTTATATTCAAAACTTATCAATTGCGATGTTTTGTTGTGTTTTTTTTATTTTTCTAATGGGGGAAGTTATGTTTTAAATATATTTCATCTTTACATAATATTATATACGCACCACTTATAATCTGTGATTCATTCACTAGATATCACTCCTATCACACAAAAAAACACACATCACACACACAACTGTTATGTTTTGCAATTTATTTAGGTGCATCTACAGCTAATGTGCAAAATGACTTGAGTACAAACAACATAATCTCCATGACAGTTTAATGTGAAATGAGAAGAAAACAACATCAACAACTTATTTTTTTTTCTCGTCATTAAAAACTAAATGCCATATCCTGTGGAACCACTATTTAAATTTCAAGGCTGTCTTGCTGTATACATAATTATTTTTTGGTACGTATTTATTATAAATTTTTTAATTTCGTCAAATATAAATATTTCAAAAATATAATTTACATATTTATTAACGTTACAAATAAATCTTGACATAAATATAACCATTTCAATTATGTAATTTTAGGTTTGATTTTTTAAAAAAAAAACAACTTAGCAATGGTAAGGATAAAATATAAACCTGTCTACATAATAAATTCACTCTTATATTATGGCTAGGAAAGGCTACCTAACATATTCGGTTGGGTATGTGCTCCAAACTCCACATCACCCTGTGCCAAATCCAAACAGTGCAACAATAGCGATTCACAGGATGTGTGGTATCAAGTTATTAATAATATCATACTTCTATATTTGTGGCGTTTTTTAAATTGTTTCTTGTATCAAAACGTGCACTCCATTCACAAAGTATAAAATGTTTTTCTTCTACTAATCATAGCATCACGTTTAGGCTATAAATGTATATTTCATATTGGCTTAGGCTACACAACACTTCATTTGTCAGCAGGAAAAAAAAAAATGTATATGCTGTTTTGGCTCTATTTTACAAACGTCTTACTAGAATCACAAAATACTATTTTCAAAAACAAATATTTTATTAGGAGTATAAGTTACTATGCCAACATTTCAAATATTTCTTTATCAATTATTTGTGTTGGTGACAAATGAGGGGAGTGAATCTGTCTTTTGAAAAAATGTAAAGTACATTATGTATGATTGCCATGTTATCAAAAATATTATAAAAATAATTTTGTACTACCAATATTGAAATAAATTAATAATATCTACTAGGCTTTCACTTTCCTTATTTGATACTTCAAGTTTTTATGGATACATCTAAAATTTCCAAGACTAAATTTGCATTCTCAAATATTTTTTTTTTAAATTGTCAAATACATATTTTAAAATTATGATTAATTTTGCACATTTTATAAAACTCAAAATCAAAAATGTACTTTATTTCATTAAATTAAAATTTCATATGTGTCTTAACTTTAACCACAGGTAATAATTGTTTGGCTTTAACATGTACAATTTTTTCACTAAATAAAATATTTGTTTTTGATTTTCTTTTGGAACAGTACATATTTTTTCCCACATCGATTTCTTGAAAACAAATCAGCATACTTGTAAGCTATCCAACCGCCTCTAACCACTTTGTAGCTGAGAGGGATGGGGGTAACATTGAGGGAGGGCTTGCATTTTTGGGCAAGGGGGAGGGTGCACTCCGGCCAATTATCAAAACCGTAATACATTGACTTTCAAAAAATATCGATTTTTTTTTTTATTCTTAACATTCTGAGTTGAATTTTTTGTGAATATTTTTTATTTTGCGTATTAACAATACGGTCTTCAAAAAATGTTCAAAGATTTTCTGAATTCAAATTTAAAACATTTCCATTTCTCTCAAAATATCTAACAAAAATATTTATTTATTATAAAATAGGAAATAAATTAGAGATAACCATTATAAAATAGCTATTTTGCAAATGTATCAAACCGTAGAAGATTAATCAATTAAACATTGTGACAAAACTATGTTTTTCATATATATAATATACAAATAAATATCTGACGCATTGTTAGATATGATAGTCATCTATAATTGAAACCTGGTGTTTTTAAAAAGACCTTATATAAATTATAATATTTTTAATGGGCCAAAAGCAGGGCATTGTTGCCAAACAAAAGGCTTCCAGGTCTGAGATGAAACTGGTTTGAGAATTTGAAAAACCTAACTTTAAGCCAGTTTCATATCTTGCCTTAAATACTATGTTTATTATAGGTTTAAAATATTTCTAATTTTAAATAGAAATAAATTTTTCACTATAATAATAACAATTATTTAAATTATAAGCTAAACAACATATACAATTTTGAATCGTTTATCTCTGGGGCATAGAATTAAATCACCTTAAATAATAGATTAAATTTAAATCGGCTGAATCAGTTTACATCAATGAGAACAGCTACTCAAACACTTTTAAATATCACTAATGTATTTTTTTAAATACCTTGTAATACCTAAATATCGCTTGTTCTTTTGATTTCCCTAAAAACTAAATAACACATTTGGAATGTTCCAAGTAGTTAGGATTTCGGGAAGGGGAAAAGAGGGAGAATATTTTGGAAGGGGTAAGAGATTTTTAAGGGTATGGGTAGGGGTAGGGGGCGTGGCCAGAGGTTTGACTGAATGCATACTGTAGATAACACTACATTATTCCTTCGGTTTGCCGGGATGCCAAGTTTCAAACCATAAGGGAATAGGGTACATGCCCCCTGCCAACCTTACGTTTTATACTTTTTATATTATATACAAGCCATTCCAATAAGCTACATATACTAATAACTAATTTACTTATTTTCCTCACTACTGTTTTAACTTTGAATTTGATATAAACGGCATTCTATATATGTATATAACAACACTAAGTTAACTCTAATTTGTATCTACTAACTTTATGCCCGATATAATATTTCTATTTAACTCTTAATTTCTTTTTTATAAACGCGAGTAGTCTTTTATTTTATTTTGAAATCCCCTTTGAAACTTGGCATATCAGAAGGTGCAGCTTGTATGTATATATATATTATTTTTGTTGTCATGGCGGATACAGTTAGAACAGTTTGGGTTACATAGCTCTACATTTAAAATCTAATCTACTAATCACTACTCTTTAGTTTACTTCATCTATTTTTTGGTATTTTTGTGTGTTTATTATATATATATATGCATATATCACCAACAGCCAAACTCCTTACAAAGGGTTTGTACCTTCCTACATTTTTTAAAACTTCGTTTATTTTTCCCTAGGGCGTGTTTAGACTATCAACTACTTTGGATATATTTATAATCTTCATTTTAACTTCACCTAGCTACACTGAACTTTGTACATCATAAAGGGACGACACCCTTCATACTTTAGTTTCAATTTATTCATATTTAACAACTAGATATGAACCGCTCTGTTCACATCGTTCCGTTACTATGAAAATAAGCCCCAAACATATATGTATTTTTTTTATACATTAACTTTCTATACTTACACATTCCATATAATTTTACCTAAACTATATGTATATAGTTAATTTCGTTTACCCTTCCTACTTTCTTCAAAGAGTATAAACAAGCACATGTCATTCACCTGTTCCGATATTCCTTTCGTCACGTTCATAGTTGGAAAAGAAACGGTTGACGAACAACGTTACCACTTCGTTTCTATCGCTGCAAAAGTCTTAAAGATGCTTATCTTCATATTATTTTGCAAAATTTATCGGATTTATCATACGCTTATACATATTTTGCAATATATATAACATTACACTTGAGTAAGCTCCTATTTAAATGTGCACATTGTTCTATATAAACAGTTTTTGTTATTTTTTTAAATTTTTCTTGTTAACATTAACATGCAATAATGTTCGTTTCTCGTGAGTAGTTTGTTGAATGGTGTCTGGATGACGTCACGTGGCGCCCCCGCGTATGCGCACAATTTAGTTGGTTCGCGGGAGGAGAAGGTGGTCGTTTTTTTTTTGTTGATTTTTTTTTAAGTTTTTTTTTTTAATTCTCGTCGAAGTGCTGCGTTCTTACCATCAAACTAGCAAGCTAGGGGCTAGCCAGTCCTCGTCAGCTAACTGTTTGACACCCACAGCGGACCAAAGAGAGCGAGAGAGAGAGAGAGTCAGAAAACAGTACTAATTGATCAACTAAACTAACATAATAATACACACACTCCCTTCCACAAGACAACTTATTTTTGGAATAGTTAGTTAATCATGTTAGAAGTTATGAATTTAAAAAAATATTGAAACCAGGTGAAAGAGAGAATACCTATAGGCACAAATATATAAAGTTTTAATTCAACTATTCTCAAATTTCTTATAAAAAAACCTATAAGTACTTTGGGTAGCAAAAAAATTCATGATCTAGACATTTTAGTTTTTATTTTTATATTTTAATTTTAAAACATCTCAAATAATTTTGAAAAAAACTAATTCCCATCGTAAAATAGTTTTATACTATGATCAAGGTACAACAAATAAATGTGAACAAAATTTTACTTTTTTAGTATTTCATACATACCAATTGATTCAGGTGTGCAATGAAAATATATTTTCATTCAACTATTATAACTATTTGTTTAGTACAAACATATTTCGTTAATTATAATGATAATCTTATTTGATCAAAACTATAAATAACTCTATCACATTAAAAAACTAGTAATTAATATTTTTAATTGTTTGATATATTGTTTTTGAGTATTTTATTTTAAAAACTTGTAAATAATTTTAAAAATATGTTAACTGTATACAAAACCTTGTAGCCTCATTATTTTAATTGTTTAATATAAACATTTTTTTCGAGTATGTTTATCATTTTACTACATATTGCACGAATGTTATGATATTGATTACTTATGAATGTGAGAGGCGTTTTATAATTAGTCGATCAGATGTAATAATAACATTCAAACTGCACAAGCCTAAATATTGTATTATTGTTAAAATATTAAAGTATAATTTTATAAACCGTTGGTAAAATCTTAAATTGTTATTATCAGTGGAAGAGGTATTTCAAGATAGATTAAATAGCAATTAAGTAAAGGGGGATGTCTATTAAAATAATAAAGATTCTTTCAAAATTCAGATATTTTCAATAACTATTAATTGTTTGTTAAAGGGATAGAAAAAATGCCTATTTTGGGACCATTTAACTATAAAAGTCAAGCCATAAATCAGTATTTGAACTAAATTCTAAGATTTAAATTAATATTACTTCTAAGAATATTAATTCTTAGAATGTAACCATATTTACTATGTGGGGTTGATATATTATATTTTGAAAGTTTACAATGCTTCAATTAAATGAAAGCACACTAAAGAACCTTTTTTTTTTTCAACTTGAATATATAATAGATTGTATTAAGCATTATTATATATACATGGGATGTGAGGCAGCTAAATCTTTAACACTTTTGCCCAAAAATTTCAATTAATGTATATATAAATGCTTCATACATTTATTTTAAAATTAAAATGAGCATATTTTATGAAAAGATAAACTATATTCATAACGTATAAACAGTTTCTAACTAATACTCACTAATAAAAACGTTTAAATAAATATAACATAATAGGGGACTAAACAAACTAAAATAAATCCCAGCCAATGGCCAACTTAAATTAATTTCAACTATACTAAGAATTAATTTAGTTATTGTAAATTGGAGTTAATTTATTTATAAAAAGATTCACATATTAATAACTAACACATATAAATTTATAGCCAATTTATATGGCTTGATCATTTTCAGGTAGGCCTATTAGATAATTTGAGGCAAAATTAGCTTCGTAGCAAAATTAACACGTTTCAATGTTATATCCACATGTAGTGTTAGGCTTTCATTTAAAATTAATTAAGATATTCCATCCTCATACATTTTCGTTTCAAGCCAATTAATTTGGCACCAAAAAAGTGATGGGTTGTCCTTTCTCAAGTTATTTTCCTCAACAGTTGCATCTGATTACCTAGAATTGTCCTAAGCTACCTAGGATAGTCGCTGGTGTTAGTTCTTATATGGTCTAGGACGTCAGACTCATAATTTACTTAATTAGAGACGATAGGAAGTCAAGGTTCAAATCTCAGTCAGATACACTAAGAAGAAGAAAAAGAAGATGAGGCCATAAATGATTAATCATTTTATTTTTCCAATCCTCACCCCACATTAAAGCTGACACACTTCTTCTGAAATGAAGATACTCAAACTTTTCCCTTAATTTAGTTAATAAATATCAATGTGTAGTAGAATAATAATTACGTTCTAGTAAAATAATAATTTATAGCTTGCAACCAACTGCATTCTATTTACGCTCTACCAAGATAAATATATGTTATATAAATTTCAATGTGAATAATTGATATTTCATTTTGACATATATTTCGATCTGAAATATATTTAGATCTTTTTTACTGGACTGAGTCCTAACTTCATCCCCTGGAAAAAATGACTATTTGAAACTAGACAAGAATTTCTTAATATCCTTAGCAGAATAGTTCGCATTAAAAATAAAGACTAATATTTTTGTTGTATTAGCTAAACAAACTATTATATTAATTGTTAGTTACGGTTATAGTCGCATCTAAATATCATATTCCTTAAATCAGAAAAATATAGCTGAACATGTGACACAACATCCTGGGTTTGATTCCCATGTCTAGGTGTAATTTTTCAATTTAAATAATATAATATTTGTGTGTTCACGTATTATAATAAATTAGTTTGTATCATGCTAACATGAAAATTTCATATTTTAAGAAACTAATTCAAGGGTCTCCTGTTGAGAAATAAGATATTTTTAATTTTTATAAATCTAGAATTAAGTTAATAAATACTGACCATAGTAACTATCCAAAAATAAACACAAATATCCGAATACCAAACTAGAATAGTTAGGCTGCTAATAAAGTAGTGGTACGAATTAAACATGCCACGAGTAAGCATCTGGTACTCAAATAAATACACTAAACAAATCTGGCCCCGATGTAAACAAATTACATTAAGTTTCAAATTTAATTCTACATTAATATTTGACGAAAAAACAATATTATGAGACTACACCAAATTGTATGTTAAAGTATCTTTGCTTTTTGAGGAATATTTTAAGATCTTATGAAATTAGACTTTTCATCTTAACTTAGTTTTGGTGGTCGGAAAACGCACACTAAGAAGCACAACATTAATATATATATATATATTAGGGATCGTAAATGTTTCGTGCTACATTCAATGTTCCTTTTGGTGTTTTCAGGAACGTATACCTTTATAAAATACCCGAATATACGTAAGCCTATAATTAAACTACTTACATTAGGGCATTAAAAACTCGAATGTTTATTGCAACCATTACAAAAGTATTCTACTTAGTCTTATCTTGAGCTAATTCTTTTCAGTTCACCACCTATCCCTATCTAGAGCTATTTCTATCCAATTTACCTCATTACACCCTATCCCTATCTTTAATTAGTTCTATCTAGGACCCCATAGTTACATCCTATCTCTTTCAGGTCCATTATAATTGTCTGCTCCTATCTGTGCCTAGGTCTTCCTAATGGTCTATTTCCATTGGGTTAGCTCTAGTTTCTTCCATTCACCCTACGTGTCCTGCCCACAGTAACCTGGAAAATTTGACTACCCTAAACATTTCTTGTAATAGTTAAAGGATTTGTAGCTCATAGTATTCTCAAGTCTTCAAGATCTTAATTTCAAGATCTTTATTTTTGGACTTATTGTGTTCTTATGTACCTTATTTTCATATATCCTAAATTTATTCTTGTCATATAACATGTTTTTTTAATCATAAATCAATATCCGTAAAAATATTGTATTGTTCATTCTGAACTTGTATATCTTGATAACAGGTGATATGTTAACAACAACCTACTGACAGAGTAATAGCATGCATTTCCCAAATTTTTAATTTCCTAACATCAATTTTAGTATCATAATTGCTCGTTAAAATAAACTGTTTCTGGATATTCGAAATTATTAGCCCTACAAAATATTTATGTTGTGTACCAAAATCTATAGACTTAAGGCCACAATGTTTTCTATGTGTGATCATATTCCTAGTCTTAAGAGCGTTTGTTTTAAACAGATCTCCCTGCTGGCACATACGTATATCTCACGATATATCTCCGTCTGAAGAAATACTTAACTTAACTTGCGGTGATTAATTTCTTACAATTTAATGGATACGCTATTATTGGAAAGAGAATTAGAACATGAAACCCAATACTAAGGTTGAGGCTACAAGGTTATGTACAAGCGAATGAAAGTAGGTATTACAATATAAAATAACTTATCAAATGGGAAGGATGATTAAAAGCATTTCAGAGCTAAAACACAAATAATTTCCATGATTCAAGAATAACCTGTTATTAAATTAGTGGTACTTTAATAAAACACACATTTATTCTTGAAACTGGTGATTGCATGCATTCATGGTCCAAAATATGTGTTTCCAAAATGCCACTGAGAGTAGACCCCGTAAGACTCTCAATACTGTATTCAATAAAGTTTTTGGATATTTTAAGTTATTTTGAATAGTAATTTTTGAAAGACACTAAAATTATCATATCCCATCAATTTCTTTGCTTATTATTTTTATACACCTCCAAAAATCATCGCAAAATTGCTAGCACACGATTTAACCTTGACACATCACTGTACCTACCCTTAATTTGCTCCGAAAGATAGTAAGCTCGTCTACTTGGTTCCACACGGTTGTAGCCTTTCAGCAAAGACCATAGTGTAGTCCGTCGAAGAACGCTAACTATCTTTCAAATTAAGGGTACCTTAATCCCTTCAGAAGAATCCTAACTAACTGAATTTACATTCTGGTATCTGATAATTCTATAGAAATGGTCAATTTAAAGCTAAAAGCCTATCAATACATCGAGTGCTTTATGGTAAATTTACGCACCAAGGGGAGGAAGCATTACTTCTGACATCACTAATGGACAGAAACAAGCATTAGGACAGTAAACATACTTTATCACGGATTTATGGAAGAATAAAGCTTAAAGATTGTAAATTATAAAGATTATGTAAGAAATAGAGAAAACTTAACATTATTTAATTTCATAATTCCAATAAGTTTAAAATCCATAAAAATTGATGGTGAGATCTAATAATGGAACACAGGTGACGCGGGCAGCAGTCAATCATAATCGTGAACCCTTATCTGCCCGTAAGGTCTCCTGTCTGTCAGATATCAGTTCCAATATATCAGTAGATATATTAAACACTGATTCTAGTAGGAAACGCACGCCCTCTCAAAGGCCTCTTTTCTTACCACAGTCTTACTGTATAGCAGCACTTTAAGGGGGGGGAAAAGGCTTTCAGAAAGTCATTCCTACCAAAATCAGTGTGTATGCTCCATTTAACTACAACCACATGGGTGTGTGAATATCTTCAATGCTGATTGCCACAGAATTTGATATTAATGTTATCTAATGCAGAGGTGAGTGACATATTTTTCAAAGTAAGCACAGGTTTGTCGAGAGAGAGGTGAAATTCGCCACTTTATGTTAAAATTTAAAAGTTTGGTTGCTCAATCGAATATTTAGAACAAAACACACCCTTTTCGAACAAGTTTATGCAAGAGATATATACTTTGACTAAAACTGCTCAGATACATCTGCTAGATGCAAACAATTAAAAACGTTCAAATTGAAATTATAAGACAATTTAGTGTGAAATTTAACTATCCTTTTGTTACAAGTTACAACCAGCACATACTGTCAGGTAAAAGTGTATTTTACTGTGGGAGCTGGCAAATTAAAATTTGCCACACTTTTATGACAAATTCGCCACTTGTGTCGATTGTTAACAGGGTTTCCCACATCAGGTACAATGCATCTCCACGTATATCTGGCGATAGTGTGTAACTGTGACGGTTTTTTTTAAAGATATCGTGCGTCTTGATATTGTACAATTCTCTCTGTGGGAGCATTGACAACCACCAGATTTATAAGAACTGTCAGCAAGTCATGTCAGGAAACTTGGGCATTGACTACCTACACCTGCATTAAAGATTATATTAGCATATCAAATTGATATCGTCTACCTTCTCTTAATGAGATTACTTGTACAATTCAAAACATTCCCCTTTCACATGTAAACTGGATTATTTAAATAGGTTTATATTCGGGATTCTTCTGAAAAGATATTTTATAATAATTTACTCCAATTTTAAAAATCAATGGTCACCTTGCCTCCAGATTAATACTCCGGGTTTATAACGACAAGACCAAAGACGGACAGTTTCACAATTCATAATGTAATTTGCATACACATTGGTACACCCGGTTTATCCTAAAAGGTGGAATCAATTAAGATAAGCTCTCAACTCTTCAGGGAAAATAAAATGTATTTATAAGTTTGTATTGTTAATTAAGTGAATAGTTACAATTGGTATATATATATATATATATATATATATATAT
>CABEEJ010000258.1:203681-235804 GCA_901482245.1 Timema douglasi
TTTATATATATATATATATATATATATATATATAAATAAAAGGTTGGTTAACGTCTGGTCTTCAATTAAAACAAAGGGCCAGTTTCATAGTCAAATTTAGTACACCTCAAGTGCGGCGCTACACTAAATATATGACGACACCTACCTTAACCAGAATGGAATGGGCCAGTTTCCTATGCGAGAACGGCCCATTCCATTCTGGTTTAGGTAAGTGTCGTCTTGTCTTTAGTGTAGCGCCGCACCTGAGGCGTACTAAACTTGACTATGAAACTGGCCCAATATTGTTATTAAATTATATAATGAGTATTTATTTTTAATATTTCTAGAATTCTAAAATAATTTATGAGAAATAAAGTAATGATAAAATGGATACAAACTTGTGAATATAGTGAGTCAAATGGAGCATTTGCTTATGCCAGATTTATCAAATGCCATAATCTTTTTAAGGTTTGTAATTTTACTAGTCTTTTTAAAGTTGGAAACACATATTTATTAATAATATTATGTATAAATCCCAATATAAATTAAAATATTAAATATAGTGAGACATAATTTGATCTTGATATTTGGTATTTTGGTATTAGATCATCTAAACGTGCTATTTTAATGATCTCAATTAATAGAACAAAGAAATAATGCTTAAATTCAAGTGCCACCGAATAGAAAACTATCAAAAACTCTCACTGATAAATGCCAGAGGCCATTATTAACCCTATTTAAATTATTTTCTTATGATTATAGAATATAAATAGCCATTTTAGTAACATAAACCTCAAATTATTTTCCATAATTGTCATATGCACATCAAAATTGTATTTATCTATGTTTAGTTCTTAAGTAATTAGTCAACCACATTACTATAGTGATATAAAACTCATAGGTAATGTAATGAATGCAATTAAATTTTTCTTTTTTAAAAATCTAATATATTTGATTAACATAATAAACTTTTACGAATTATTTTCTAACATAAATTTCCTTCGAATTAACTTCGTTCGAATACTGATATTTTACAGCCATGATAGTGACGAAATTGCTTAGAACAAGTGCGTTTTCTATAAGTTCTTTTTTTAAATATTTATTTCATATAGTAAATTATCTTCTAGTGATATCATAAACATCATTTTACACACATAAAAATATGACATATGCTGTTTTTTTATTTAACCTTAGCCACACTTCTTTTTTTTAGTTAATTTCTTTTGCACGACTCAGACAAAAAATGGATGGAATAAAATATGTTTTGTATGTCCCGTCAGTTGCGAGAGAAGGTTACACCATATGTTTGCACGTATGTCAATATCAACTATTTGGTAAAAATAAATTCCTCACTCCCTTTCAAATGTAATCTTAATTTTATTTGCACTAATGGTCATACGGCATGACTAGTTGGCACATTTTGTATATAATTTATTTTATAATAAAAAATGTACGGATTTATTTTCAAAATATATAACCATTTTTTTTTTTGTTTCAGGTAAAAATAATGAAAGCTCATAGCATCACACAAATAAGATGTTACTATGTTCATCAACATTACGTATGATATAAACTATTCTCGATGTATATATGTTTCTATTTCTAAAGTGAATAAGCGTTTATGTCAGTGTTTCTTTACATGATCATTTACAAAGTATTCTTCTTCAGATTACTCGACCGAATGAATATATTCAAGTATCACTTGTATAAAGCGCTTGGAATGTTGGGAGCACATCTCCGGTAGTAACTTAGCATATGCATATCACTGAGCCTGAAAGAAAGAAAGATAAAATTTTTAGTTAAAAAAATATTACGATGGTGTTGGAGCTTAACTTGACATGTGATTTGTTTGATCTTTATATGACGCCAGTGTTTGAGCTGACATGTCTTTTTCATATGGTATCTGAACGAATATAGGAATTATCCAATCAAATGGAGTGAACCCTTGTAATTCTGTTCAGTTTTATAAAGAAAGAGGGATACATATTAACTAGCGGAATTACCTCAAACTAAAATATCAATTAATTTATTTTTATAAATCACAAACTTAAAACACGTACCCGGACTAGTGGTAATATGGGCAAAGATTTCACTCTCATCTAGATGGTTTTCTTTTAGCGGAGATATAAGGATTCGAATCCCGGTTAAGTAAATTAAAAGGTTCTACCATTTTCCTTCAAGATAATTCGGCCAAATTTTACTAGGCATTCTTTCATTCACACCTTAACAGTAAGTATATAAAGGAAGCCTGGAAGGGTAGTAAGATGCAAAATATGAAAACAAAAAAAGACTGCCATATTATATGAAAATATTTACTTTGGCATGCTTTACCAACATTTCAATAATTTATTGATTATAATATTTATTCTATTATATTTTATTCAACAAAATTATCTAATTTTTTTTTTTTAATGATACATGGCTATGTGAGTTGAAACGGGAATTTTAACTTCATAACATGAAACTGTTTTATAATTGAGTTGTTTATGTCGATTTCATGGCTATTATCATACATATTATATTCAGCCGTGGGCCATTTTCATAGTCAGACTGATTATGCCTAAAGTGCACCGCTACATTAGTAAGAGACTACACCTACCTAAACTGGAATGGAATGGGCCAGTTTCGTATGTGAAATTGGCCCGTTCAATTGTGGTCTGCCTGTGTGTCGCCTTGTATTTAAAACAGCGCTACACTCAACACGTACTAAGTCTATGAAAATGGCCTATAGCGTAGTGTAGATGGGTTTGTGAAATCGTCAGTTAACTAGAGTATTCATGAATAATGAGCCATGTGGTAACTTTGTCACGGAAATAACCTGGTAAGCTAAGCATGGAAAATTATTGGTGTGCTAAATTAAAAGTAAAGAGATCAATTCTTGTTTCTAGATGACAATTTTAAAAACAGTATACTTGAATTTTGTTTTGAAACAATTCTGTAATATTTAAATGTATTTTTAAAGTCTTTTAGCCCCGATAACACCGATTAGGGCCTATATGGATACCCAGTGATCATGTTTACGGTTTCGGCTGGAATTGACATTTAAATGACCTTTAATCACTCTTATTCTTTCCTGTATTTGTAGACACATGTAAGACCAATGTTTCTATCCCAACGGGATTTGAACCTGAATAATTTAAATGTGGTATATAAGCGTTGATTGAATAAAAATCTCAACGATATTGAATATAATGTGATCAGTATTTTAAGGTCAAGTGGTGAAGGGGCCTTTCAGAAAGTTAAATCTTGAACCGAGTGAACATAATATAACAAGAAGTAATTTTCGTTTGGGAGAAATATAGGTTTTATTTTATAAAGTTTCTGATGATGAACTACTTGAGAAAAAACGTTCAAGTAAACCATTTACATAAAATATAACATGCGCGCGCACCCAAAAATTACGACTCTAAAGGTAATGTACACAAAGCAAATTATTATTTTTGTTTGATGATTAATCTTTAGTTTCTCTCTAAAAAAATAAGTTTTCCTGGGGGCTAAGTCTCATATATTACTCTTATAAGTTTTCTTACAGCCTACAACATCCTAGAGATTCAACTTCATATTTGAACTTACCATCTCCTGATAGTTTATACTCTCCTAGAGGCTCAACTTTCGATTTGACTTCACAATTTTCATATAGTTATATTCTCCTAGAGGCTCAACTTTAGATTTAACTTCACAGTTTTCATCTAGTTATATTCTCTTAGAGTCTCAACTTTAGATTTGACTTCACAATTTTCATATAGTTATATTCTCCTAGAGGCTCAACTTTAGATTTGACTTCACAATTTTCATTTAGTTATATTCTCCTAGAGGCTCAACTTTAGATTTGACTTCACAATTTTCCTCTAGTAATATTCTCATAGAGGCTCAACTTTATATTTGATCTCAGAATTTTCCTTTAACTTATATATTTATAGAAGCTCAAATTAATATTTGAACTCATAGTTTCCCTCTATTTATATTCACTTTAAAGCTCAACTACATATGTATCTTCATTATTTCCCCAAATTATTTATTCTTTCGCAAAATATTCAAGAATTCTCGATTTTTTACATCCATTATTGTTTCCAAAATGTTGTTTGAGCTAGGCTTTTATTCAAACAATATATTTTCATAATCCAACATCCATAACATTCAGTCCCCAGCCGTTAATTTATCAACGTGAAAGTGTAGGCTCATATTTCATCAATGATGCACTTTTCGGCCATACCGGGAATCAAACTCGCAAGCCTTAGCTCAGTAGGCAGATATGCTACCGACTGAGCTGAGTTGTCGGATCTTCAAGAATGTTCGATATCATCATATAAAGAAAATTAAACTCTTATGTTTCTAATGAAGCAATGTTTTATTTATTTTGGCCAAAATAATGTTTTTCTATGGGAAATATAAAAACTAGATTAAGGAGGCATTAGATGGAACACTTTTTTAAATGAAGAGAAAAAATTCTTGACAAATATTCAAAAACTGTTGTTATTGGAATGCGCAGAAAATTAAATTCTCTGTTTTTACTGTAGATATATATATATATACATCCTTTTGTTTTTGTCGATAAATGTTTTCCTATAAAAAAAAATGCAAAATACTGCCCTTTTCTCGTGTTATCTATACTCCCATCTTGACTAAGTAGAAAAGCTATGAGTGAAATACGGCTCTCTATGATCAACAAGATTTAATAAATAACAGTAAATACCTTTTAGGTGTCCGCGTAGATGTCGTGTTTTCCTCTGAATGCTGATTTTATCCTGATTAAATTGAATGTTAACAGAGTAGGGGGTTTCTAAAAATTATTTTACTCGTCTTAAATAAAGAAAATTTAGGTACATTTTCATGGAAAATATAAACCTCAGGTTTTATCAACACTGCGTCTTACCACACGTTAGGGCTTCACGCTAATGTTTTAGAGATGAATTTTGAGGACGTATACCCGCATTATCATGGCAGTAGAGTGAAAAACCATCATCAGTACACATGAATATGGTTTGAGCCATGATCTCTTCCATTATTGGCAGTTTAGTCTTTTGTGAGAATGGCGCCCTTAGACCATAAGACCACCAAAGCAGGTATCCTAAATTTATTTACCTAAGGATTAAAGTTTAATTAATTTATTGTCGATAGTGACACTTGATCCTAAGCCTAGATTATATAAATAACAACTTATTTTATAAGGAATTAGATACTTCTAATGCATGGATCATACGAATAAATGATACTTCCGTGAAGAGTATCCCGTGAAACGTTTATAAAGAATGTTAGTGCAAATAGTCAAATCTTTACCTATCATTATAAAATGATACATCCAGCTGATTAAGTGTTTGATTTTTAAATAATGGTGTAACGGTCATGATAAAAATAAACGTTTCTCTTTTCTTATATATTTTTTATTAATCACAGAAAATATTATATCCTAGCTATTTACACCCCATGGATAGAACTTAACTTGGTAGGTAATACAAGCCGAACCAGATGTCATATTGTGTTATGTCATTCGGCTTGCTACAGTAGCCCTGTGGCTTCTTTGGTGCTGACTGACAGCTCACAGCTCACTTCTAACAGTCAACATTTAAGTATATACCTAAATTTTGACCGTCGGAAGTGACAGCTGCTAAACACACGTTTTGCAGATCATATGGTTAGCCGTAGGGATAGATAATTCTGTCTGGCAACTTTTCAAAGCTGTCATCTGTCGGTCAGCACCAAAGAAGCCATGGGGCTACTCTATATTCTATTTAAGAAAAAAGTGGAATTTAATCTTGTGAAGCAATCTTATTTCTATTAAAAATCTAAAATACAATTTAAAAATAAATATTTTAAAATGAAAAACCGATTAAATTTATTCATATTCCAGTATTGTCTGTTAATAATGCAGAACACTGCAATTAATTGTGGTCCCAGGTTCGAGTGTATTCTTGAACCCAATATTTTAGTTAATCGACAGTGAAATTAGATTTAGTTTTAATATGTATTTTAAAAGCCACTGGTTTTTATGATGACTTATTTAGCACGAGTACAATTCTCGTAAAAAGTTGCTTCACAGGCTTACTTAATAACTGAGAGTATTGGTTTAGTGTGTGTGGAATAAGTAAGGATTTTTGTTTCAAGTGAGAAATAAATGAACAGTGTATGATTTTAGAAACTTAAATAAACACATATCAGAAGACATTCACTTGTTGAAAGCGAACTAGAACAATAAACTAAGTTTAATTTTCTTTTCAATAACACTTAGTTAACGATGGGATAATTGAGGCATTGCTAAATAAAAATGAAAATCCTGGTGAAGCAGGGGGGAGGGGAAGTTAACCACGTCTTAGTACCCACCTGTTCTATCCAAAATTTACAATCTGTGATAATAAGGTGTAATGTATATTTTCTGGGAAATGTACACATATTCGCGTGGAGGCAGAAAAGGAAACCATTTAGATAGTTTACCCTCAGTACATCCGAATGGGATTAGAACCCTATTAATCTAGTCACCAGTAACCCAGGATATTGCAAGACAGGTGAGAGCCTAGGACCAATTGATAACCGAAATGTACTTAAGAAAATTACCATGATGGTTGTGGGGAAAAAGTAAAATAAATTAAAATAAAACACTTTCCAATATTTCAAAATAATATCTTATAAAAAAACATCCTCACAAACGACAAAAAGTGTTAGTGTTATTATTAAGCGTATAACCCGAACGGGTAGTAAGACGCGGTGCTAAATAATAATAATAGTGTTAGTGTTATTATTTTATTTTTTGAAATATGTGGAATAAAAAATATATTGACGACTTTTCATAGGAAATCGTTGTTTCCAGGTTTTCTTAACCAACAATATAATAATACTCTGTTCGGTGGCCGCATGGTCTAAGGCGCTACTCTCGCAGTAGACTAGACTGCCGATGACAAGGATATCAAGATTCCAATCTCGGTCGGTTGTACTGAGGGTGGTTTTACAAACTGGTTTTCCACTCCACCTCCACGTAAATGCATGTACACTTCCTCTAAATATAACCTTAATAATCACTAGAACCATTAGCGTATTTATTCCATAGACGTATAGCTCGAATAGGTAGTAAGATGCAGTGCTAAAAAGATAAGAACAGTGCATTTCAGCAACAAATAAATATTAATTTAATTTTAACTGGTCGTGTCATTTATTATTATTAATTTGATTATTATCAAAAAAATTTTAAAAGGGTTGGGAAGAATTTGGGGGAGGGTGTAGTTTTCAAAAATAGATTGATCATTTGATACTCAAACCTATCCGATACAGAAAAAATAAAATCAACGGATGTAAAATTTATCATATTTTATTCTCATTAGTTTGACAAACACAACCCTTTTGGCACGAGTCAAAATGAACTGTACTCTACGACACTGGTTTATTCTTGACGTATGTTTTGACTACATTGTAAATAGTTACATAATTATAGTTTTATAAATTTTATTTTTCTGAAACAATAACAGTTTATAGATTTACTATATATTTAACTGTATTTTTTCAATAAAATATAATTGGTTAAATTTAGGGTTTTATCCATAGGAAATCCCGCAACAAATGATAAATTCTTGCATAATATTTTTATAAACACTAGAAATAGATCGCTAGTAAATCTTACTAAAATTAGTATGTTAAATTAAAAAAAAGTCGTGGTGAGGGTTCAAACCTAAGAGAAATACGATTTAAATAAATTTCTGCATTTCAAAAAATGTGTCCATAAACAGCCCACATAGCTGACTCTACAAAGCTATTTAAAAAAGTTATAATATTGTTGCATTTGGAAAACAAATGATTTATAAAATCGGGGTGTTTTCTGTGACACTTATTCTTACAGGGCAATTTACAAAAAACCAAGATGATTGTAGATGAATGAATCCACCCCAGCCTTAGAAATAATCATGAGTGGAAGTGTTACGAGAATGATGTGGGGTTAGAATGGCCACGACCGGGAAGTAGGTTAGGCCGTTTAAGTCTCTCTACTATCGAAAATTAATACAAATATCTACTGAGCAAGAGGCAAAACTCAAAATAGCTGTCAATATTTGACACTATCTTTACCAAACAAATTGGAACGTCTTCAATAATTTAGTATTTTATCTACTTCCTAATAATATTCCAAAAATTAAAAATTACAAGCTCGGAAACTCTTATAAATGGGTGTTTATACACCATAGAAAAAATCGTTTGTACATTACATAAAAATTAAAATTATTTTTTTAACGTATTTCTAGTTAAAATGTTGTATTTAAATGTATATAAACAGAGTATTAAAAATAAAATGCCTCTACAGATACTTGAAATGTAAGTTGGATATTTAAAATGGAATTCCCCTATATAAACTAGAAATGTAAACTGAATGTTTAAAATGAAATGCCCCTACATAAACTTGAAATGTAAACTGAATGTTTAAAATGAAATGCCTCTACATAAACTTTAAATGTAAACTGAATGTTTAAAATAAAATTCCCCTACATAAGCTTGAAATGTAAACTGAATGTTTAAAATGAAATTCCCTACATAAACTTGAAATGTAAACTGAATGTTTAAAATGAAATGCCTCTACACAAACTTGAAATGTAAACTGAATGTTTAAAATAAAATTCCCCTACATAAACTTGAAATGTAAACTGAATGTTTAAAATGAATTCCCCTACATAAACTTGAAATGTAAACTGAATGTTTAAAATGAAATTCCCTACATAAACTTAAAATGTAAACTGAATGTTTAAAATAAAATGCACCTACATAAACTTGAAATGTAAACTGAATGTTTAAAATGAAATTCCCCTACATAAACTTGAAATGTACACTGAATGTTTAAAATGAAATGCTCCTATATAAACTTTAAATATAAACTGAATATTTAAAATGAAATTACCCTACAGAAGCTTAGAATGAATAAATAAATGTTTTAAATAAGTGTATCAGACATTTGTTTGTAAGTCTATCCAAAGTAATGTCGAAGGTAAATGAATATATTTTGTAATAAATAAAATATTCATGCCAATATAATAGGTACAATATTTCACCAAATACATGCAAATTGAGTTGTAAAATACTTCAAATGGATTGTTGAGCAAAAAGAGAAAGTATGACCAACACAAAGGAATAAGATAGTAAAACATGCAACATAAAAAACACACACACTATCGCACGCAATTATGGTTTATCGAACCTTGTGAGGAAATAGCTTCAAGCACAAATCAAAATAACTTTTTTAGTATGGAAAAATATCCTTAACTTAGACGAATATTGAAAAAACTATCAAACTATAGACTTTATTTATCTCTTGACTAGGCTAGTGGTATAAACAATAATTTTTATTATAAGCACAAGTCACAAGAGTTATTGCATATCTCACACCATTGATTTTCACCCAATATCTAACACAATTAATTTGGTTTGAAAATATGTATTTCTGGGGTATTAAAGATATATGTTTATAGTATTTACACTCATTATAGTGCAAATAAAATTAAAATTACACAATTTGAAACCTAATGGGTCATATTCTGAAAATTGAAACCTGGACACGGGAATCGAACCCGGGACCTTTGGCTTAGTACGCCAACGTTCTGACCACTGAGCTATACAGGAATCTTCCCGTGTTCAGGGTCATTCTTCACTGATATTTTAAGGCAGAGTCTATGATGGACGTGTGGAAATCGTCGGTTACAAATGTCCACCATAGACTCTGCCTTAAAATATGAGTTAAGAAACCTGAGCACAGGACGATTCCTAGATAGCTCAGTGGTTAGAACAGTGGCGTACTAAGTCGAAGGTCCTAGGTTCGATTCCCGTGTTCATGTGTAATTTTGCAATTTTCAGGATATGACATCTAGATGGAAAAATCCTCACTGTAAGCATAAATAATAGCTTTGTCTATTTGATTCTTAAATGGGTCATAAAACATTCAGTTAAGTTACTAAATAAAAACAATACAAAATTTGTCTGTGCAGAAATAATCAATAAAGTTAAAAACATATTGGCTATTAAACTATGTTTAGCTAAATTTTGAAGATAAATGTTTCCGTATTGGGTAATGCTCTCTAGTTAAGGATATATAGGGTTTTAATAAAGAAAAATTATAGTTATAAACACTTTTCTATAATATAATTAAAAAGTTGGTGATTTTTGTGACAAGGACGTGTAATCTCAATAAAATAAAACCATTCACGCTATCATTCATGCACGCATGTTTTTCCAAAATAATATTCTTTGTATTACGTAGACATTTCTTTCCTTTATGAATTTATCAACGAATCGCATTTAGTAATTCCACTTACAGTGAAACTTTATAGTTATGTCTTTTTTTTATCTTTGAAAGAGAAAATATTGCTCCATAATTAATAATCAGAATGTAAAAGTAAAGTTAATAAACCAGTATTATTTTTAATTTTTGTGAATTTATATTTTATTTTATTTACTCGATGTGGTGAGTGAGAAGAAAACATGAATATGGAAATACTAGTTTTATTTAAATATAACACTATCTCAAGTTTTAAATGCTATTTTATAGCTAAGGTCCTAGTTTCATTTTAGCTATGGTTGGGTATTTGTAAACGTTTGTCGGTAGGTTTTAAAACGTATTTATAGATTTCATATAGTATAGTAATATATTTGTACGATAAATTATCTAATAAAGTGTGAAATGTGCCAACTATCACGTCTTTTTCTGTGTAAATTATTTTAGAAAAATTGACCCAATTAAAAAAACTTTAAATAGACCATTTCTTGATTTCATATGAAAAATGTTGACTTCCTTTAAAAAAAATCTTGTCATTAAATTTGTAGATTTTTTAATCTAGATTTTGAATGTGCATATGAAAATTAATATTTTACCCTTAATATAGTAAATAGGTGGATTGTCCAGTGGTTCAAACTCTACGTTATTGATACACCAAAATAAGTATTTAATACTATAAGACTTCCAACATGCAGTCAATTCACTTAAAAAGTAAAAATAGATTTCAAATGTTTATTAAAAAACATTTAAATATCTATAATTAGTACATTTCCGGACATAAATTATTTAAATATAGTTCACACGGCGTTTAGGTTTTGGTTAAATAAAAAAAATTGTTTGTAAAAACGATTTTTTTAAAAGTTCTTAGTTTCCGACATGCAATATTAAAATTTACGTTTATTTTAATCATCCTGAAATGTACATTGAAATGGTTTTTGTATCTTGAGTTACAATAATATAAAAAAAATAACACAAAGTATATTTCAATTTAAATATCCATTATTTATGGATAGTGATATTTAATTAAAATAATTATTTCATGATGAGCCAATATAAGCTTAGAAAGTACGTCCCTTATTTAGGCTCACACGTTTAAATTAAAATAAACTAAGAAAAAACAAATTGATTGGTCTTTTTCTGCTTCTGTTGTTAAGAAAGAATAAGAAAAGGTTTATAAATCTAAATAAATCCATATGAACAAATTGATCATCATTTCATGTAAATTAAATTAAAATCTACTTTTTAACTAAGTTATTCATTTGAGAGAGTTTTCCAAATTAACCGATTGTTATATATTTTTCACTTTGCTGGTTACCTTATTAGGTACTATTCCAAAATATCAATTCATAGATTAAAAATAACATAAATAAATGCTTAACAAACTACTTAACAATACCATCGTAACTCAAGATTCCAAAATATACTACCGATATAGCAATCCTGTACAAAACTTCTCCCTCCATCATCTCAAAATCTTATAAAGAGGAAAAAATAAAAAATCAATCTACGAATAGATTCAAAACCATGACCAAAAGGAAATACTTTTTCTTTGTAAAAAATATATCATGTACAATATAAAAAAACTTGTTAAACTTTAATTACCTGGAACTGCTGCATTGGATAAGCCATCATGCCTCCAGGTTGCTGTATTGCAGCCCCTTGCGCCGCTGCTGCCATCTGTTGAGCGGCAGCGGGAATCTGGGGCTGTCCGGGTATGCCTTGCCAAGCCGCGGGTAACTGCATGCCCATCCTGCTGGGGAGGGCAAGTTTCAAAGTTGGTTCAAGAAGCCGATACCTGGCTGCACCCTGAGCTGGGACACCCCTTATTCGAGGATCGCTTGTGTAGGTGATTTATATATATCCACAGAACATACAGAAGTATGGCCACATACTAACGAGGAGCCCCCGAATTAAAACATATAAATAACAAGTTCGTTAAATGATCAAGCAAAGAAGCAAGCTCCAGGAGTAATCAGACATTTGCCTAGTTCATGAAATGGGTAGTTTCACTTAGGGGTGTAGCATATATAGGCATCTCTGTTTACACCCTTAAGTGAATCTGCCCATCTCGTAAATTAGGCAGATTTCTACTTTGGCTTCATTTTTTGACCATTTAACTGGGCAAAAAATGCATTAACTCTTGCCCATTTTATGAAGCGGAACTTAATGTAAAATCCTACAACAAGCTTAACTGAAACTCGTATGAAGATATATTAAACTAACTTAACATAACTTAACCTAACCTTCCATTCTTAAACGATTAAAAGTTAAATTATCTTAAACCTATTCTTATATTGAACTGTACATTTTCCGGACCGGACAAGAACTACTCCAGTTCATGAACTGAGAAGCACATGTACTTCCAAATTCTTGAATCAGATTCTCCCCTCTCCTATTTCGTTAAATGGCCTGGAGAGGCCTGTTATCAGAATGGGCAGAATTTTATTCAATTCGTGAATTGAGAAAATTATATATATATTTAAATTAGGCTACATACATTAATGGAGTAAGGGTAACAAAGCTATAATTTATATTGAAAGTACCCTCACTACTCGAAAGGAATGTCATAAATTGATTTATTTTAATAATACAAAAATATTGTAAGATATCTTCAGGTAATTTTTCGGGTATATTTAACTAAGTCAACAATATTATGTTTAGGGCATGTTTATATCAAGATCACGTATCCCAGGTGTAAATCAAACTCTATATAGTATCACTACCAAACAAAATATAATATATACACTATTTAAATGTTTATAAGTAAAATTGTTATCATTTTAATTGTTTTCTTATGAAAAGAATAGTTCTTAAAAATTTAGATATAATTAAACACGAGAATCATGAGTTTATTACTCGAAACCCATGTCTTTTAAAACTATTTTAAAAATATAAATATATTTTAGATCATTTTCAGGTATTATATTCGTGATAGGGCCTAGAAAAGGAGCTGAATTTGGGACCACTTTGACTCTAAATCTGCCACTAGGGGGGTGGTTCATGTTAGCATTTTTTTTTTCTGAAAGTTGAAATGTTACTTAGGAGTCGGCCAGATTGAGCGCGCGAGCGAGCGACTAAAATATAAAATAGAACACATTGGTTGTAATGGGAGGTGGCCATACTGGCCTGAGCGCGCGCTCGACCCGGTACAGTCTAGTTTACAGGTGCTAGGCAATATTATTGTATGTTGGTTCATTGAGTGCTGGGAAACTTCTCATTTTGACATGATATTTGACTTTTTTCTATCAGTGATAGGTTTAACACACTTGCTATTAATGGCCTAATTTAATTGGTAAGACCATAAATAGTATAATGTATATCCTATATGTAAACCCGACATGTTAAAATACGTCAATATTATAATCGAAGTAGGCCTTTACAAATAAGAATCCCCATTAGTTTGGAGAGAGTAGGAAAAAACCACAACAATAAGTAAGTTTTAAAAATCACCTTCAGTTCACTGAGCCAAGATTTGAACCTTTACCTCCCAGTCAAAAGCTATCGAGTGCAACGCACCATTACGCCACTGGTGCGGCTGATCTGATTTTAAAACACTTCAGTACATTAAAAATATTTGCAATGTTACCGAATCGTCTCGTCACTGGCTACTTGACCCCCCCCCTCCCCCCCCTCCCCCCCAAAAAAAAACGTCACGGAAGGAAGTGGATGCTACGTGGGTTTACTTACGTCATCATAAGTGGAGCGATAGTGTACTCGGGATCACACAACTGGTCCACTAAGCATTCGCTACGTTCTCGCATACAGTCCTAGGTGTCTCTAAGTATTTATAGGGTGCGTGTTTATAGATTAGTGAACATGGCGAAGGTGAATAAAGTGGACCTTATTATCGAGGTTCAGTCAAGACCAGCTTTGTGGAGGGAAGACCATGCGAATTTCGGAAGACGGGATCTTACAGACAAACTTTGGGAAGAAGTGGCCATTTCTTGTAATATATTGAATGGTAAGTACCTAATAAGTAGTAAGGAACTTTTTTATAAATACACAATATTTGTTGTAAGAATTTTCGAGGAGCAGAGATGTACCAAGTGTCTTTGACAGAGACATCTTCTCTAATGAACTAGGGCCTGCTAATTACGTGCTCTCCACTTTGGCCACCCAGTCGCTTGCGCACTCGCTCGCACGTTTGTCAGTCTGGCCGAACCCTTAGTCGCAGTTTTGTATCTGGCCACCTCTCAAATATGTGTGGTGTCTTTAACAAGGTAATTCTATTAACTTCACTCGGTTAATTGATACAATATATCGACCAGGTAGAGCAATAGGTTTCCCATACAAAATAAAATATTTTCACAGTAATTAAAAGCAAAACTATAAATAAAAATTTAACGTAATCCTCACCTTTTTAAATTGAATTCTTGACAAAAGAACTTTAATATAGACAAATTTGTCTGTGTTAATGGATGTATTGCATTAATTCGAGATATAATTCATATCCAGCACAGAGGTATGCTCTTATACTACACATTTTCAAAAGTATTGCAAATATATTTGAAAATTCCAATGACTTTTTTAAAACTTTCTCCGATCTACTTGCCTTTTTCAGGTTTTCTATATTTGAAGACACATTTTATTTAAACACCTTTTGGTTTTTAACATACATACACCAGCACTGAGGCATCTAGTTTGATATCTATTATCAAAATATTGCCATCACATGTAATCTAGATGTCATTCACTAAGATAAGTGACACACACATTATACAATATATATTAATTGATATTGTAAGGAATGGATGTATTAAATATGTGTTTATATACCAAAAGCATTTAATATTTTAATTACTACAACAAGAAGTGTATAGGTTCTGGCTAAGAGGATGAATCACATCCTAGTATAACCCTGTGATAAAAAAAACCTTTAAAGCAATCAGATTATAGCTTCATTTACTCTTTTTTTAATAACAATTAGGACATGAGTGAACATCCTTTTGGAACTAAACGCCAACCAAATGTAAAGTAAACTAGCCCAAATAATATGTATTATTCTTGAATTATTTTGTGTATGTAAGAAATTTAAAAGCTTTTGATTATATTCATGACTTTGATTTCTTCTTTTACATCCGTGAGATTACCAAATTATTAATTTTGAACAAAGCCACCACACTTAAATTTGAGTTCTAGTGCTATCAGGCTAAAAAGTTTCAAGAAATCATTGATTAAATCATATTACAAAATTTAAAAGCATTATCCTGAAAGCACTTATCCTGAAAAGTATCAATCGAGCTTACCTTGCTTGTGTCCACTATGGTGTAAATTATAAGAGAAAACCATAGTGTAATCTCTCAAGGAAAGTCTGATACCTTTTGGGGTGAATGGAATTTACACTTCATTCATCCCAAAATGAGCAAACTCACTTTGTTTGTTTCTACTATGATGCAGCTTATAAAAGAGGGTTATAGCGGAGACCATATTACAGGTAAGACTGTGATCTTCCACCAAAAAAGTAGTGTAGATTTTGTTTATCCTGAGAGGTAGTATTGCCTTAAATGATTGCACTATTAACCTAGAATCTAATCCATACCATAATGTAACAAGGTAAGGCTGACTCGTTAGCTTTCAGGATGATTGGAAGGTACACTAGAAGAGTTGAAGCCATACTCAAAACAGACGGAAAGATTTCTTCTTCAAAAACTCACCCCATGTATCCTTGCTGGTATCCGAACTGACCATACGTGTAGCCTTGCATCCCTTGGAGGAACTGCCCTTGCATCTGCGCAGCCGCGGCTGTGGCCGCCGTGGCGGGGTAGCTCTGAGGGTACCAGTACCCCATCTGTTGACCGTACCCGTACGGGAACTGTGCTCCGGTCAAGGGCTGACGTGCCAGAGATAGGAGGGTAACATAGAAACAACGGATCGACGTTTCAATAGCCGTTTATTTTAATATCACACAAATCACATGTTTAAACCTCTGTACAGACTATAAAATTTATTGTATATTCGGGGTACAGAATTGTGCCGTTTAGACACCTAATAATACATAGGATTTGCTTTTCTAGACTCAATGTTAAACTTTTGTCAATTAATAAACTCCGACTTACTGATCGTTCATAAACAATATTTGCCAAACAAAATAAACCTGAAGATTACAAATCCTGTGCCAATTTTAAGATCAATGAACCTCATAAATATAATTATTTTAAAGTTACTAGAGTCCCCAAAACAATTCCTAGATGAGCTACTGGAGTGTATGCAATTATTCACTTCAAATCAACTTGAAATAAATCAAGTAAGGAAAATAACACGTCCTTTCTCAACTATTTTTACTGTACACATTTTCAGTAGAAACTTCTTGTATGATAGACGCATACTTTTTTTTAAGAATATTTTTATATTAAAAGAAAAATACATAATCAAAACAAATATTAATTAAAATAGTAAAAAAAATTCCTTAATAATATTTATGGTCTTTCGGGGTGATAAGGTAAATATGTATATTAAATTTACTATAAAAATACTCTATCAGTATTTAATAATAAAAAATGGCAAAGAAGCCGTAACTTTTTTCAAAAAACCAAAGCGATCGTATGGTATTTTCTGTGTGAACATTGTAGGTGACCTGGCGGTCTAGGGGTAAGGTGTCAGACTTCTGTGCTGGTGGCCGGGGTTCAATCCTCGGTCCCGGCATAGATTTATCTGATTACCAAACACTTACTTCACCTTTGACAAGACACCTTGTGAATGTGGGGAATGCCAGGCCTCCACCGTGGTTCGGATTCCACGTTAAACTGTAGGTCCTTCATTTCATCTCACAATCACCCTACCATAACATATTAGCGTAAGTGCGTATAACCCGAACGGGTAGTAAGACGCGGTGCTAATAATAATAATAATAATAATAATGTGTGAACATTATCTTGGAAAAACGTGTGTGTAATCAATGTGAGAAAAACCTTGTCCAATATCTTACACAGTATTTAGTGAAATTTTTGTGTCACGTGTACAAGACTTAATTACGGGTCTTGCTGCTCATTTAAGATTCCCGTAAGTTGCAAGAACTGATATTATGACAGAGGATTAAGGAGAATATTTCAAGAAAATTCACCTTAAACGATATTAAATGTTGTTGGAAAAGCATAAAGGAGGGGATGCAGGGAATGCAAGAAGAGGTTAGTGTTTTTACAGATCTATAGCAACAAAATATTTTTAGAAAATCATATCAAATATTGCTTCTATACAAAAACATAGTTTAATTTTCTTCACATGATGACCGCAACAGTATGTTGAATAACTGTCACGGACCTAGCAGCTATATCTAAAAACCTTTTAAATAAAGAGAAAAAGTTTTAATCGAATTCCAGGACTTCCTTGACAGATATTCAAGAATTGTTGAGGTCATTATGTGAATACAATTAAACTCTAGATTTGTATAGAAGTAATATTTTAATTATTGTTACCAAAATTTTTGATATAAAAACTGCAAAAACCCTGACTATTTTTTGCATTCCCTGAATACCCACCTTAAAGGAGTGATCCAGATTCGGTTGCTATAGTAAGGATTTAAACCCCTTTCTTCCTGAATCAAGAGTTAGTTCTTAGGCACATAGTTTAATTTCCCGTTAAAGAATAATACATAAGTTCACTAACGTCCTCAGTTATGCTAAAATATTTAAGGCTATATTTTTATAAGGACTATTAAAACACTTTCTATCCCAAGTGGGTTCAAAAATGTAGTTACCATTTGAAGGATACAGGGTTGGGTACGAGCGAATATAATATAGCTGCCCAGCAATGATGATTTAAATTATGATATACACGTCTTTTAAGCCCAATATTCATTTATTTATTAACCGTAGGAGGAAGCATATAGAGACAAATAACTGAACCACAGCGACATTTTCATTAAACGATAATGAGAAACCTTTAATAAATACGTCTTATTGGGTGGATTTAGATCAGTGCTAACTTTGACGGTCACTTAAAAGAATGAGGGGTAAATCATGGTTTGGATCTAATGATGTGGGTTTGTCCCATGAATAGTTTTTACACACTATATTTAGACGAATACTGGTGACTTTACTTTAAACTTACTCTCCTCGTTCTCAAACCCTTATATTTGTTTTAGTTAGGGCTAAACCAAACTGACATATCCAATTTCCAGGTCAGGAACAAGCGCACATTTTTTTTATAACCACGTCCTACCAATATTTTAGGCTATACGCATATATGATCATTACTATAATGGGATAGGGATGAGGAAGGAGGTATTTTAGAGGTTGATCTACCCACATTTGCATGGAAGGAGTGTAAGAAACTATTTAGATAATTAAAAAACCTCCAATAGATTCTACAAGGAATAGAATCCCACGCTTTGCATCATCAGAAGACTACTCTAAAACATGAGAATGACGCCTTGAACCATTTGTCCACAAAATCACGGAATATGCACACTTGTCGACCTCGGAGGTCTTGGGGTAAGGTGCTCACATAAGGATCTGATACTTGTGGGTTCAAACCCATCTGGTGTTGACGGATTTTTATTTTCAGTATCAGAATCTGCTTTGGAGGAGAAATAAAGCCGTCCGTCCCATGTCGATTGTGGGATACCTTTTCCGGAAAAATTGGTAAGCACTCTAGTTCTCGCTCATAAACATTCTTTTGCGTTGATATAATCAGTCGGTCCAGAAAGTTCACGTTAAATACCTAAAATAAATAAAAATAACATGCACACTAACCATGAAACCAACCTCCCCAGTTGGTCCATTTTTCAACCAAAGAAAAACTTGCACACAAAGCTTGAGGGACAGAAGGGTGTTGAGAGGAAGAGGGAAGTTTTTTTGATTTTCACCCACCCCCAGGATATAATGGAGATTGGGTATGGGTATAGGGGGGCACGTACATACCCCCTCATTCTGTCTTTATCTATCGGGGATTCGTTTTGCATGCTACACTGACCATTATCCGCTTTGAAGTATGAGCATCATACATTATTTCACTTGATACTGTAGCTCCAGCTAATTTGAATGCAAATATCGCACACGGCCCATGTATGCACATGTATATGTATACGCGCGCGGTTTTTTGGAAGTGGTGGTTGGGGTTAGAGGGGTTTGTTTTGAGGGTAAATGAGGAGGGTATGAAATGATAGGAAATAAGGACAGTAAAGCGGGAGAGAAAGTAGTTACGTTTTTGTAATATACCTATTGGATTTTTTTCTATTAGGTACATTTTTCAACTAGACCTATTATTATCAAGTATTAAAAATAGGGCACCCCTTACAAGTCCAAACTATCAAAACTGAGTGTGGTTTAATTTGTGCATATACTTATCAGTTAGAGAATATCAAAAGAAAATGAATACATAAGATAGCGAAAGAGAAACGTTAAAATAAACTCAAGACTATCCAAGTGTTTAATAAATGGTGGCTTATTAAAAAAATGTTTTGGATATTTAACGTGCACTTTACAAACAACTGGTTATATAAGCACTTGTCTTACAAATTAACTTAGTTGTATAACAGGAACAACACCCAGTCCCCCAGCCGATAATTTATCATTATAAAAGAGAACGACCAAATTTAATCTAAGATATAATTTTCGGCCATAATGGGAATTGTAAACTCACACATTTAGCTCATTAGGAAGAAGCGTTTATTGAATAGAGCTATTGACTATCTGGGAGTCGATTAAACAGTTTGGTATTGTGATCTTCAACTACTACTTTATGAATCGGCAAAAAATATCAGCACACTTATTGTGGACTAACATATATCTATAAAAGACACAAAACCCATTATTCCTACCATTAAATGATTGTTTTCAAAGAGGAAGCCTCAATTTCAATTACCATAAATTCGTTGATCATGCCTATAATCTAAATTAATATACTAAAATCCGTAAAAAGACGAATTACCAAACAAGTTATGGTTTTGCACTGAACCGTTACGCCTAAATAGGCGTGTTCAAAATACAAAAAAATAATAATATAAGTTAGCAAAAAGTTAGAGTTTGCTGAGTGAGTAAAAAGAGCAAAGAAAAACTGGGCAAAACCTAACTGAAGCCCAGCACACGCAATAAGAACTATTGCGGGACTCGTCCCCACGGTCACCCTCAATAATATAAGTAATTAATCAAGAACGTGACTACACCTCTGTTTTGATTACTAGACAACTTATTTTAGTTGCAGTATCAGACCTAAGGATGAACGTATAAAAAGGTAAATACAAACATAATAGTCAAGAGATTTTTATTAAGATTCAAAAAGATATGGACAACAATGTATTGAAAGCGATAACCTCAAGAAAGATAGGGTATACAACATATGCAATCAAGCGTCATGGCCTCGTAGGAAGGATGCAGAACGTATAAGCGAATATTCTCGCTAATAAAACTTGGTTGAGCTGAAACAACAATAACTGACTCTTGACAATAACTTTAGCATAAATGTCAATGTTCAACATAACAATATAGAGTTATTTCCTGCCAGCCATTTTTCATCTCTCCTTCCCATAAACGGAAAAAATATACAAAATCCCAAATTACAGAAAGCTAAAGTTGACGTTAGTCAGGTAAACCCATATTAGCTCGCCAACACTTAACAAATATCTACCCAACACTTAGTCGTTATGGCGGCTATCATTAACTTCTTATACGCGCTGAGGGCGCCTAATAGGCCTACTATGAGTTCAATAGAGAACGATTAATGTTAAATATGAACAGAGCAATTCAATAAACGAAATATAATTACATTATATTTAAATAAGCAAAAGACAAAACCTAGCATCTAACATGGAGTAATATAAACTACATTTGCTAGACAAATGCTTCCCTGTAAGCGTGTAAAGCTTAAGTCCCTTATGCTCAGAGAAAACATATAGTACTAAAAAAAATATTTATATTCGCTGAGAGCCATTATTTATATTGGAGCCTATCATTAAAAAAAATAGCGATTATATAAAGGCACGCGCAGTTTTGATGACACCACGTTAGAATCATTCAACCAAATATTATTTATGTTTATTATTTTGGGTCTGAATCACTCAAAGACACCCTTTTGGGCCTTACAATAAATGGTGTAAGGATGAGCAAGCTAGGAGTCAAAATAGATATACCCAAACTAACGAGGAGGGATATAGCAAAACAATTTATTTAAATATGTTATCAGCAAACCAACAGGGATTCAAAACCCGAATTTTCGGTCACATTTATTCCAGTCTATTACGAAAGTGTTGCCTTCTGCCATGTGACCAGCTAAGCGGGCAACAATATTATAGAGACTATAGTTTGATTTTTTTTAGCACCAAATCTTACTACCAGTTCGGGTTACACGCCTATGTACTAGTTACACTGATGGTTTTAGTGATAAGAAAGGATGTATTTAGAGTGTACCCGCATTTTCTAGGAGGCAGAGTGGACACTCATTTTGTGAAAACCACCCTTAGTACATCCAACCTAGATTCGAAGCTCAATATCCCCGTAATTGGCAGTCTAGTCTTCCTTAAGAGTATCACCTTATACCATGCGTCCACCAAAGCGGGTATACTTTTAATTAACTCATTATAACGTAAAGTCACTTCAAACATTATAGCATCAATGATAAGTAGTAATAATATTTTTAAGTAATTGATATTTAACATAGTAAACGCATACATATAAAACAATAAATGACATGTTATCTTGCTTGTCAAAAAAAAAATGCTTCACGTACACTTTTTATTTTTTTTAGTGGTGAAGGGGGAATTAAATTTTCCCAACCCCTCTCCAGCCGTCCCCTATTAAACGTCTGGTAGCGTTTGTTATCAGTCCTCGTTTGCGGCACGGTGTGGAGTCACGCCAGTAGGCCAATCACAACACACCACCCGCTCCATAGCAACCGAACCAAACACTGTTCCAATCAGGCTACAAGCGTGACACACCTGCTCCTCGGACTTTCAAGGGAAGCGAAATGATAACATACCATTTAGGGTTGCAACATTTTCAATCGAAAAAAATACATATATTGCACTAGAACTTCTACCCAACATGGCTATCCACTAACTACACTAACGGGCAAGGAAAAAGGAAGGTGAAATTAAGAAGAAAAGTGTCTTAATATTTATGAAAAAACATCGGAAAACAATTAGTTAAAGGGGAAAAAACACTTTGTATATTCTATGAGAATTGTAACCCCAATATCTTCGTCACATGGTTTTCAATCTATTACAATTGTTATTCTATATAGCTTATGTCCACTAATGAGTGTATTCTTTACAAAATAAGTCAATTACTTTTTCATTGCAGGCAGTAAGGAATGTCTAATCCAATTTTTTTTAATAGCTAGATCTATCTCTTTGAAAGGTATTTTTTATGAACATTTGAAGCTACGGGGTAAATAATATAATAGTTATTTAATTAATAAGATAGGTTAAAGTAATTACTTAAATGTCTTTTGAAACTTTAAAATGTATTCTTGATATATTTTATAATATTGTAAATTTACATTTCCAATATTTTATAATATTGTAAATTTACATTTCCAATATTTTATAATATTGTAAATTTACATTTCCACACCTAAACAACAATGTTGTCTAGTGGCCCCTTTTTCCAAAAATGATCAATGGCAAATTTAAAATCGAAAACATGAAAGGAACCGTAAAAATAAATATCCACTTAGGAAAGTGGGGGAGATTCGTAATTTGGTTTCATTTCTGCACCCCCAGGCTCTTGTGTGGGGACAAGTGGAAACACTATTACTATATATATATATATATATTCAGCAGAAGGTCTTACTACCCATTCGGATTATATGCTTAAGTACTAATTACGCTAATGGATTAGGAATTGTGAAGATTTAGAGGAAGTGAAACCACATTTGCGGGGAGGGAGAGTGGAAAACTATTTAGGGAAAATCACCCCAATTCACCCAACCGAGATTCGAACCTTGATCTCACCACCCTTGGCAGTCGAACTCAACACTAAACCAGCGCGTTAGCTAACCCACGAAGGCAAGTCACCAGTAATAGTGCCAATAGAATAACATCGTTGTGCGTTTTTTTTGTAAATGTAGTGTCTAAAGTGGGCTCTTAAGAGCCCGCCTCACGTTAACAATTCAGAATGTCAAATACATTAATATGCTTAAAACAGAAATTGAAACGAGCTGTAGTCCCGTATTCTCTACTTGAAAAGGACAAAATTGGGATTAGTTTATTGGTTTTAAAATAAGTATATTTTAATGTTTACATTTTTCTAACCATGGTAAAACTATTCTAGTGGTATTAATATCCAGATGGACATCTCGATGTTTTGCGAATCTCTCTTCTAAGTAGTACTATCTTTCCCCACCTCACTGAAGGTGCGCTACTGTGGCTATGGCAGTCACCACACCAACGCCTCTCAACCCTCCTATACCCCCAACCCTCTCCCCTTTCAGTGTCCTTGGATTCCAACTTTACTCCAGGCCTCCCCCAACACCCATATCCATTCTACTTATTGGGTGCTTACTACTCAACAAAAGACAGGCCATCACCTATGTACTCTTCAAGTGCCCAGTTTTGAGCCGCATCTCGGGGTTTTATAATCTATAGAATGACGTCTAAAGTCAAAGGACAAGGGCTCGAACCCCTGTCAAAGTATAATTTTTCTGAGTTACCTTAGGAAATCATCATTTACACGACATTTTGACATTTTGATCTGGTTTATCTATTACTGTAGAAATATATAATAATATATTTTCTTGCCTATAATAAAAAAAAATCCAGCCATTTATTTTTATTTTTTCAGTAACATAGTTTTTACGGTCGCTACTTACGATGATTGATTATTTAAATACGTGGTATAGGGAGGGAAGAATTAAAATAGGTGCACCACTACTTGTTTGTACAGAAGATAGAAAAAACAAAAGGAAAATCCCACTTTGTTCTAGGTGAATCCAATGGATTAGAATTATCAATATTTACTTTTTGTCCACCCGGAAATAATATAAAATATTTTAAATTAGGATTGGGAACCTTAAATTACAAAAGTTTTTTTTAAACTCAGTTTCTTACAAATAAAGTAGAAATCTTTTAGAGTAAATATGTTATTTACGTTACATGTGTGGAATATAATAATTAATCGTTAATAAATTTATAATTGGCTATAAACAGTAATGAAGATTCTGGAAAAGGGGAGAGTTGCTTTATGTTACCATTTAAAACCAATCAATGTGGGTAACAGTGCCCAAATAACTTTAGACGTGGTTAAACTTTTAATAGCTAAAAAAAAATACCAGCCCGTATGTTAATAAGAGCAAACATAATTAATTAACTTAGTATGTAAATAATTATTATTATTGATTTTATCATTATCAGAACAATAATGTAAATTTATTTTATTAAATCAAACCATTCGGGCATCGCTAAAAGACATAACCCCTCCCCCATCGCTCCTTCCCAACAGTCAAGAAATAATTTAACGACTTAAGGCCTTCTCTAACTTAGGCCTTGGGCGTAGCTAGGCAAACTATTCTGCAGTCATGTGTGGAGGTATATCATACCTCGCGGGCTCAGTGAATTATAAGTTGCTTCCTTTCAATGCGACGGAGTGTACCCATTTTTTTGGTTAAAATTAATAAATTAGGAATTTAATAATAAAATGCGATAGCCATAAGATGTGCAACTCCTAATAAAACGGCGAAAATTTTAACCGGAGATTGAAATTTTATTACGAAGTATTGACCCTTGTGGACCCACTATCGATATTTTTTATTGGTCCAAATATACTAGTGAGGACTTTTAGTTTTTTAAAAAGAAAATCATAAAATTTAAAACCCGGAGTCAAAAAATGTTTGACGTAAATATATCCAAATATTTTACTCGCATTTGATAGAGTATATTATTCCGTTTCACATAGGCCTATATCACGAGTTTTAAAGAAATAACCCCATATTTTTTAAACAATGGAGTGAGAAAATCCGTGCTTAGTCCCGTGCCATTTATTTATAAATTATTATATTGAGGAGTATAGATAGTATTCTATTTTAACCGACATCTTTGGTATCGTTAGTGCATTTTGTGGTGGTCGTGGAGTCTAGGATGGGCCATTCCGCAACTACCTTCCCTCCTAAATTTTCAATTAAAATCCCTTATACTAGAAACTGTGGTATAGTGGTTGGAGTTCTTGGCTTCAAATCCAGAGATCCCGGTTCGATAGCTAGCAGTTCCATAATTGTCTGGAATGGGTTCAGCTAAACTTCGTGAGGACAAATGAGGATCTATGTGAATGAAAAAAAACGCTCCAGTCAAGAAAACTTGAATTCGTGGATTGAGGGTTAATTGTGTTGACAACATGACATCCTTTATTCACAAAGGTTTGCACTATCTTTGCAAACAAATGGCGGCCACTCAGTTGGTACGGCTCAACTGTAGGTAAACGACTTGGAATTTTTTCCTTTTTCTGCAAGCCAATATTTACGCATTCTATTTATCTTCATATTGCCAGCCTCTGATAGACTACCACAATTCCCTTGGAATATTCTCAAAAATATTCCGAGTAATATTCCAGCCATTAGCCTAATGTTCTATGGAATGTTGCAATTCAGTAAAGATTCAGCTAAATCAGAGATCAGTGCAAAGATATATGAAAATAAAATATATTATCCAGGACCAGAGGGAAAGAACCATTAGCCCCTTATTGTTGTGGTTGACCATCCTAAGCTCTTAGCTATGGAAACTTGATGTATTATATTGTATTATAAGATAGAGCAGCTGCCCACATCAGATGCTGGGAGGTCTTTAGCGTGAGATTTACATTGGAGTTTGTATCAACTATCAAGAAGATTGGGGTTTGAATACCTTCAGAGTACATCTGTGGGGTTTCCTGCATGATAAATGCTTTGTTATTTTTCCTCCCTCTCTCATTCCAATCTGATATATTACACATTTAATAGCTCTTGTATTAACGGTAAAAACGTTGTAAAAGTAAATCCAAGGAACCAATCAAATAATAATACCACGTGTTTTGGCAATACCATTATTTACAACACTATATATTTTATTTAGATAAAAGATCCCTAAGATTTTATAAAAAGCAATCATCATTGTGATCCACAGCGTTAGTCCTGTGGTCTAATACGACACCTTCATAATAGACTAGGGGCCGAGTGGCTACTTGAATGCAGTACACAAAAAATAACAGATACAATCCTAGCTTGAATTCAGCCTGGCCACAAAAGGATATAAAATCATACATAGATACACAACTACATACATCCATACACAACTACATATACATACACATACACAACTATATACACACACATACACATAAACACATACACAACTACATACACATACACTCACATACACATAAACACATACACAACTACATACACATACACACACATACACAACTACATACACATACACACATAGGCCTATACATAAACATACTTACACATACATACACACATACATACACACATACATACACACACATATACATACATACACATACACACAAATACACATACACACATACACACATATACACATACACACATACATACATACACACACATACACATACACACATACATACATACACACAACACACATACACATACACACACATACACATACACACACACACACATACACATACACACACATACACATACACACACATACACACACATACATACATGCATACACATGCATACATAAATACACACACATACACACATACATACACACACATACACACATACATACACACATACATACATACCCACATACATACACATACACACATACATACACACACATACATACACACACATACATACATAATCATGCCGTTCCCTTACAGGATAGGCAAGAAACCGTGCATATCACTAAAAAAAACAATATCGTACTGAATACATCCTCAATGACTTTCTCCACATTTACCTAGCCTTGCATACTCCCTTCACTTTAACAACACCCATATACAGAGTCATGAATTCTCTTTATTTTTTTAAACTCTTAATGTTTCTCCTTTTAACACATTCATTTACAATATTTAACCACGTCTTACATGGCCATTAAAATATGTTTTAATACAAGCTGCTTATTCAGTTTATGGCTCATTTGGACTTATTTGTCAGAGAAGGGGAAGTTAAGGTTCAAAATCTAGTCTGGTATATTAAGGGGGTTTATTTATTAGGTGATTTCCCACTCTCCATCTACGCATATGTGTTAAATCTATTCTAACTTACTCATCCCCACCCCAATAGCGTAATTAATATATATGCGTGTAGCCCGAACGGATTGTAAAACGCTGTGAAAATAAATGAATATATCTTCATTTATTGCCTAAAAAAACTGCTATCCTGTTCTAGTTATGATTCCCAGTGGTAATGGAAGGGCTAACTTGAATTAATTGGCTGACTTTAATTACGTAGATTAAGCAGTTGATAACTTTGCTGTGAAACGTATAAATAAGTACAGACAAATTAAAAAATCTAAACATATTTCGGGCGGCCAAAATTGATAGCATTTTGCTATTTCATTAGTGTTGTTTTATTGGTATTGATAATATCTATTAAAAGTGAAAGCTGCAGATTAAATGTATCTACGTATCAAAACAATGATGTTGATATAGTAGCCTTTACAGCTGTCTAATGAGGCTTTTACTTTTACTGTACATGTATATAGCTATAAATATATACTTTTCACAAATTCTATTCAGCACATCCGTTAAAACAAAGTTCCTTTAACACCGATGTTGACCTACTTAGCCTTCATAATCACGGGAAAATGTCGTCAATCAAATAAGGAAATAGTTTTATTTCCTCCACCTTTCGACTAATGAAATTGCTTGATTTCTTCCTTTCATCTAATAGATGGACGTAAAGGGCTTTTCACCTAAACAGAGTAAGCTATTGATAGGATCTACTTAACAGAAAACTTGTATACGGGTTTTTCGAGGCGGACAGCTCGTTTGCAGGGGAGTCGCGTTTCTCTGATACGGCACATGCAACAGTTATGACGTCATTAAAAACATACCGTGATCGATAATCGGAGGTAAGGGAGGGGGAGAAAAAGGGAGGGTATTTATTATCGGCGCCAACCTGATTGGATACAATAAGTCGGCAGAGAGGACAAGTGTAAAGAGAAAGAGGGAACGTACACTGTTGAAATATTGAAAATGTTAGGACTAATGTGTTTAATCATAATTAGGGGGGGTGAATATGAAATACTACTGGTTCACCAAAAAACAGTTGCTTCACTGTTAGAGTGGTGGATTTTTAACGGAGAACATCGAGAGGGAACAACGGGGAGAAACCTCACATCGACATTGCACGGAGATATGGATCAAAGCTCTCCTAGACCGTGTATTAAAAGTGCAAAAAAAAAAAAAAAAACAGCATAAAGAGGCAGAATGGTAAAGATGTATTCTAATAAACCCCCTTACTCCTTACAATAATCACAATAAAATAATACAACTTCATGGTTTGGTTAGGTTGGTTAGAATTAAAACACAATACAACTCAAATTAAAAATAGAATCTGTCGTTCGAGAACGAACCAACAAGCGGTGTTGCCATATGTGGCGCCAAGACTACAAAAAATTGTGCAGTTTTGATGAATCTGTTTGTGCACGTCTGATATACTTCAAAACCGGTATACAAATTTGGCATGTGAACTTTTATTGCGGAGCTGACTTTTAACACTTGTATACAAATTAAATTTAAACTCAAGGAATTCAACAGAGGCCATAGACCGTTGCGTTAAGAAGTATTTCTGTTTGGGCTCTATAGATTAAAGTCATTGTAGAATCTAAATAAAAAAGTTTACTTTTGATTTAATAAAAAATATTACATACCAATGGCTATTTTCTTGTATTAAACAAATTTAATTTATTGTGCAGACAATATTTCCTTATTTAAATAATATGTTAACCTTGAACTTTCATTTTGTAAAGAAGGAATGATAACGGCATAGCTTTGAGAAGGAAAATATTGGTTTAATGTTGGGGCCCCAATCCAATTTTGTACAGCCCCGTGGGCTCAAAGGCCATAAATCCAGCTTTGCTTGAGCTATTACATACTTTCCCTAGCTACGCGTCTTAACAGCCTTCCGGGCTATCCGCTTATTTACAACAATATAACTGGTAAAAAGGTTGTTTTTTTCACTCACATAGGTGGACACGCAGATTAGCTGTCTAGCTGTCTGATGGCAAGAAAGGTCCGTGGCTCTCAGCGTCTGCCTGGCCAGGTCAGCTAGTCAACTATCCCTGACCAGAATAGGCCGGCAGGTTTCCGAAAGGGGCTCGTTGTGGATGCATTGAAACATTTTTAATTTTGGTGATTTGATTTAATTGATGGGAACTTATTTAGCACTAGTATAAACTCTCACATGCTTGAAGAGTTGATGTTTTCCCCCATCACTTTCCTCAGATAAATAGTTATACGTTGCATTATGATGCAAGTACGATAAATTGCCAGGGAGCTGCAAGGTATTTGGCCACTGCTGAAGAAACTCCACCAATAGTTATTGAAACAGATTAATACGAAACGGGTCTATTCGACGCCAATTTAAATAACTTTGATGACCCTATTTATTAGTTCAAGCTAAGCAATTTTATTAGATCAAATTTTAATGACCCCCCCTACTCTCAAAATAGCGTTCTGGAAATAACATCTCACTCAAATCCCAAAGATATGACAAACGATTGCCTTTTGAGGCAAGAAAGCTCTATTACCGGACACTATCTTGTGGTTACAAAATTAAGAGAAAATGACTGTCGTATTCAGTAGAATTAAATAGGATGTTTTTCTTATAAATATGTGTAAATTCAAGAAAATTTCAATACACATCAACATGTAGCTCTACAAAGTTGTAGCAGTGATGATATAGGTACTCGTATTATGATCAATCGTAATTCTACGACTCTGTATACAAAATAAATAGACCCCAGCAGACTGGTCTTAAGGCTCCCCAGATATATTGTATTGTTTATGGTATACAGGGGAAAGCTTATAGGGTAAAGGGATAGGCATTATATAGAAAGTATAATCGTAGAAACTTTATTGAACATGTCTTAAAAGAAGATGATTATGATATAATTCGGCACTTAGGTAAGGTGGTGCATTTATGCCAGTAAGAAAAGGAAAGCCAAAAGGAAAATATAAAGAGAGGGCGTTTCATTAGCTAGGATTTTATCTAAAAAGGTTATTACTAAATTAATAAAAGTTATTGGATCTTTTGGTTAAACTAATTTTAATACCTCTTTTGGAATCTGTCATTTATAGCTTGATAGTAAATATCACAAAAGATGTGACAAGTATGGATATGTTAGCACTTTGCGTTGACTTTGGGGCTCATTATAAACCTGACGAAACCTTGCCGCAATTAGTGGTAGTAGATAATTCTAGATATAAACGGATTCATGACTTGCTTGAGTAAGAGTTTAACAAATCTAGTATTTCAATTGCCAAGTTGTGACTACGTCATTTGATGGAGTGGGTAACATGAGGGCTGTAAAGGCCTACAATGCCCTTCATGGCTATTTAAAAATAATAAATTCTTGATTGATTTACACACATTTGTATAGATCATTTCCTGACTCTATAAATAGATGATTCCACTATTAATTCCAACCTAGCTGGAAACGTGTTTATATTTGACGGGGAATCTTCCGTTTTACTAAACAACTTCCATAAAAGAATGATGATGTGTAAACATAAGTCTCTAACTTCTATGATAATTGATTTTAATTAAAATTAAATTAAATATAGTGAATTCATGGCTTTTTTTTCTTATTTAGATGTGAATCAAGGTATCTTTGAATGTAAAACAATTTTTAACCTATACGTTAATTAAAAAATTGAGCCAACAGAGAATTTTCTGCCGCCACTGACTATTTAAGACTTGTTTTCTGTGACCTCTTCAGTATTAGTAATTTTACAAATTAAACTATTTATAAGCATGACACACAGTTTAAATAACACCTAATGTAAGCCTGTCTTTGGTGGGTTCGTTTAACGTAAACTGAGTATGCAACGTCAGAAGTCGGTAAAAATCCTATCCACTGATACCTTATTCATCACTGTAGGCTATATATTAGTTGAGAAAAAGGATTTTGACAACATAAATAATATACAGGAATGGAGGGAATTAAAGATAGAATTAATAATTGATACTATTTCTTTGAAACTGCTCAAAAATTGCAGAAATAAATTTCTAAATGTTCAAAATGGGCTCACAGACAACAAACTTGTAAATATTCAAAGTAATTTTACTTAAATATTGGCTACTTGAACTGCACCAACTTTCTTAGCCCTTTGCATAATAATAGAGATATTTACTCAAAACTTGTATAATATTTGAAACAAAATAATATAGAGCGATGTAGAAACACTTCGCCAAAGAGCATAAATGAAATAATATAAGTTGTTACATAAATATATTGGGAATAAAGTAACATTTCCTTGCCCCAAAGTCCATAACCATCAATTTTTGAAACCTTAATTTTTAAAATATATGTTCCAATATCTCAAAACCTATCAGTTTTAAAAATATTATTTAAAATAAAATTTAGTATTTTTAATACTAGGCCTACTACAATTTGGCGATTCAAGTTGGAAATTTCCACTCATTTGATGTAGGCCCATCCTCAAAATAATATTCATGGTAAATTAAAAACTTCCAATTTATTTGTGATATTAAATACTTGCTGGACACCAAAGTTTATTAAAAATGTCAGAGAAAATTTTGAGCATAAAATATGTTTTCACCTCTAGCCCTTCGGTAAGGATTAGATAGATGATTAAAAAAACATTTTAGAGTAACCTTATGAAAACCCTAGTTACCAAATTTTAGCCCGATTGGTACAATGGTTTCGGCTAAAGTCCCATTAACAGAAAGATAGTGTCGCAAAAAAAATTTTTTTTGTGTTAAGGTGATCAATAAAATATCTATATCCATCAAAATCTCGAGCTTTTTTTTTTTTTTT
>CABEEJ010000258.1:240847-249381 GCA_901482245.1 Timema douglasi
AAGACTCAATAAACCAGCAACTAGGGAAAGATCGTCCTTGGTACGAAATTATCCAGGATAGCTCAGTGGTAGCACATTGGCTTGCAAAGCGTAGGGTCTTGGACTCGATTCTCGTGTTCAGGTTGTCATTTCTCACTTCTTATTTGAAAGTTTTTTATTGATGGAGGAGAAAGTTTTACCAACAACCTTTTCTTGTACTTTATCCGGTTTATGTTAAGGTAGTATTACACTTTCATATTTCTTTTCATAGAGTTCTTTGATAACTAAATGATTTCTTTTACAGACGATTTATAAAATTATTATGCCCTTATATATATATATATCACATGCGGTGCAGGCTTATAATATAAAATGGCGAGCTCTCGAAAAGTAACTTAGAGATGCGAATAGGTTCTTGTATGAAACAAACTACAAAATTTGTCTAAAACCTGTGCCCTCTAGTTTTCTATTTTTATTGAATGTAGCAATTTTGTTCATCAAAGCTCTCAATCTTTCTCAGCCCATTCGTAGATGTTTTGTCATGATTAGTGTCTGTTATTATTAATCACATAAATTGTACAAACTTCGAAGAAAATATAAGGTAAATATAAGAAACTTTTTATCAATAATGATGTCAACCATTTTATAATATGTTTTATAAAATAAATATTTTCTTTTATAAAATAATTTTAAGAGCATAGTTAGGGATGTGAAAAAGTATCGATACTTTATTAGTATCAATATTTTCCTTTCGATGCTAGTATTTTTTTACTCGATAACTTTTTTTTTTGTACTTTTACTGATATTAGTACTCACACTCCGGTATTGAAAGAAACAACATTTTGCTATCTTGACTCATTCTTGGATTAATACTAGTATGATATCGATATTATTCTTTCGATACTTTAGATGAGTACAGAATCGATACTTTTCTTTCTATACCACATCCCTAACCGTAATACCAGCCTTACATTCATTTCCAAAGGTTATAGCCTCATACGTTCTCAGCGATTGTCGCTTGAGGTGTGATCTTAAATTGTAGTGAAGATGAGGAGTTAAGTGAAATGAAGTGGAGTGAGAGAAAGAGAGAGGATAAAGAGTAGAATTGGCACGACATTCACCTGTTCACTCACCTGCCCTGCAGCCTGGGCGTTGTTTGGGTCTCCAGACTCTTTACCCCAGGAGCACTTCACCGTTTGGCCGTTGATGTCCGTGTTATGGACGGCCACAATGGCGTGGGTGGCGGACTCTTTGGTCGAGAATCTGACAGAGAAACAAGAAATCATGGCTACGTAATAGTACTGTCAATAAAACAAGCATGGTCAGGGAATATATCCGACAGAAAAACCAATCTTCTTGGGGAAGACCGTTGCTAATGAAACAAACATAATTGAGGAGTACCATCGTCAGTAAAATAATCATGATTAAGGAGGATCACTGTCAATAAAACAAACAGGACTAAGGAAAGTCACTACCAATAAAATAAAATATCGAGGAGTATTACTGACAATAAAACAATCATAGTTTAAGAAAATCACTAGGTTACCAACTAAACAATTATGTTAGAAAAATACCCTTGAGAAAAAAATCATGATTATGGAATACCACTGCCAATAATACAATCGTGGTTTAGTAAACCCATTGTCAATAAAACACTCATGGTTTAGGAAACCCATTGCTAATAAAACTATCGTGGTTTAGGAAACCCATTGCCGATTAAACACTCATGGTTTAGGAAACCCATTGCTAATAAAACTATCGTGGTTTAGGAAACCCATTGCTGATAAAACACTCATGGCTTAGGAAACCCATTGCTAATAAAACTATCGCGGTTTAGGAAACCCATTGCCGACAAAACACTCATGGTTTAGGAAACCCATTGCTAATAAATCTATCGTGGTTTAGGAAACCCATTGCTAATAGAACTATCGTGGTTTAGGAAACCCATTGCCGATAAAACACTCATGGTTTAGGAAACCCATTGCTAATAAAACTATCGTGGTTTAGAAAAACAATTGTGGTCTAGGAAACCCACTGCCAATAAAACTATCTTGGTTTAGGAAACCCGTTGCTAATAAAACTATCGTGGTTCAGGAAACCTATAGTCAATAAAACAATCATGGTTTAGGAAACCCATTGCTAATAAAACCATCGTGGTTCAGGAAACCCATTGCTAATAAAACTATCGTGGTTCAGGAAACCTATAGTCAATAAAACAATCATGGTTTAGGAAACCCATTGCTAATAAAACTATCGTGGTTTAGGAAACCCATTTCCAATAAAACAATTGTGGTCTAGGAAACCCATTGTCAATAAAAAACTCATGGTTTAGGAAACCCATTGCCCATAAAACTATCGTAATCTAGGAAACCTATAGTCAATAAAACAATCATGGTTTAGGAAACCCATTGCCAATAGGACTACCGTGGTTGAGAAATATCGAATATCTCTACCAATAAAACAACTAAGTATATGGAATATATATCTGCTAACAAATCAATATTACTACTGACATAAAAAGAACGTGTCTAAAACGATTCCTGTCGACTAGCTGGGTATGTCAGCCTATATAATTAGGGACGATCACTGTAAAGAAAATTAATGTAGCTGGGAGGATCATTGGCAGAAAAACAAATTGAGTTAGAGGGTCAGAATAACAAAAGCGGTTAAGGGCGATCGCCATCATATGAACATATTTAGTTAGAGAACATCGCTGTCAGAAAAAAAGTATTTAGGGACCATCAATTAGAAAAGAGATATAATTAAGAATTGTCACTTTCAACAATACGAACGTGGCCATGTATGGTTTCTGTTGACTAGGCAAGTAGGAGAATAACACAATTTTTTTAAATTAATAGAGCCTATATGCAATGTTAACTTGTTTAGAAGAAGTATATTATTAATTTAACTCTAATATTTTAAAATAATAAATTGTCACTTCGAAAGTCAGTCCTCCCGAGTAAAATTAATTTAGTGGTTTGAAATATATACATATCTTGCTGGTTTTTATATAACTACAGTAAATAGGATATAATTTCTAACTGTCTGTACTAGTAATATTTCAGCCCACATCGGCGGGTATGCGGACTATACACTAGGCTCATCTAGTAAGGTTTTCCAGTGACGTAAGGTCCCAGGGTTCAGATCCCAGCCAGATGCATTAATGGTGGTATTCCCTATATATTTTCCCTACTCTCCATCTGCGGACTTGTGAATACATTTCCTATGTGCTATACTTTGCTCATCCATTACCCTTTATGGTGGTATATATTAATATAGTCTAGAAGGGTAGTAAGATGCGTTGAATAACAATCCAAATATTATTTTATCCAATGTAAGCTAAGACTTAGATATTGTTATTTAAAGAATTCAGAAAAAAATGATTTCAAATTTAAGATTTTATAAACGAGAATACTAATGAAAAATGCTATACAACTGAAAGGCCCTGGACAAGTTATTTATAATCTTGGAATATCCATTATAAACCAATTTAATAATATTTTAAATAATAATAATAAACAATATTTATTCACTACTTACTAAGGATTTATTTAAAATGTTTTCTAAAATTTTATTATTTTATCCAAACCCATTTAATCAACTTATAATCGGTATATAACTAATAGTCAGACTTGGAAATTAGCTAATAACAACTAATATGTCGCTTCTTTTAAAGAGCATAAAACGTAGATTTTTAATAATGGAAGGTTTGACCCGCATCTATAGATATATTAAAAGCTGAAAACCTAGTTACCGAGCCCCTGTACAAGCTCCAATCTATTAAGTATTTCATCAGCAAACGGCTCGACAATGGCAGCCGATTGTTGACAAAAAAAATTCTCTCCATTACCCGTTAGGGCATTCAGCCAAAATAGTATAGGCGAGAGAAAACCACGGACCACTATGCCAAAATTGAGAATTTGTGTGAGAGAGATGTCACTAGACGAGAGGGAGAACGGATTGAGGGGGGGGGGGATTTGACGAAAAAACTATGTAGCAATAATAAAATTGCATAGGGGAGAAGGGATTTACTGTAGAAGTGTGCTAACGGAATGGGGAATACGTAGAAAGTCAAATTGGAAGAAAGCAGGCCAAGTAAAAAAAAGTAGACAGAAGGAATTAAGGGAGAAAGAAAATAAACCGTCACTGTCAGAGATGTGGAAGATGAGGTACATCTTCTTACCACCCTCTTTACCATCTAGGTTTTTTTAGGGGGGCGTCCTCCCGATTTTTTTTTTTCAATTTTTTATGTGTCATTTAGGCGTTCCAGAGTAAGTGAGTGAAAAAAGTAGGGGTGGGGTGTGTATCCTTGGCACAGTTTCAGCCAGATGAGGTTAGGGCTAGTTTCTCCAATCAGATGGAATGACTGCGAACAATGAAATGAAATGACAGGCTAGAAGATCGCAAAGAGAAGCCAAAATAAGTGGTCGGTCGGTCGATTGGCATCACTATTGAGACGGAACGCGATTTGAGATAAATTGAAAAGCTTTCGGTGGGAAACTATTATTTTAGTTCCAATTAATAGCTACATCGTGGTATGAGTGCACCAATTAGCTATATTAATGAATGAGCTCAGTTAATTCATAGTGCTACATGCATTTTTCTTTCTAAAATTTCATTTTAGAAAATAAAATAAAGTTTTTTGGGGGTAGCAGAATACACTCTAAAGTATTTATAAAAAATCTATGTTATTTAATATATTTTTCGTAAAGTCTTTATTCCGGTAGGGGATATCCAAAATTATATATATTAATAACCTATTTATGAGTGAGGTATAATTTTCTGGGGAAAACAGTTATGTTACACCCAGCTGGGACATGAACCCCAACCTTTTTGCTATCGAAAGACCAGATAAGATGAGACAAATGCATTTTATTCGCGTGTCCACTTATTCCAAGATAATGATATTCAGAGGAGAATTTATATTTTTGAAATTGCCCATGGTTTATCATCCTGCAGTCCCGCTGTAGACGTGGTCTTTAAATTCGCCGCTAGGTCGAGACAACGTCTACCCAAAGCTCAGCGTCACGTCCAACTCTCTCGATAGATGGCTGCTTTAGTAAAGATTCTCTTCACTTTCAATTTCACTTCACAATTCCGTCTGCTACTAGAAATATATCGCGTTTTAGATAGCTGGACACGTGGAATAAAGGTCAGGCATCTCTAGTATGAAGTTGCTGGTGACGGGGAGTCCGTGGTTTGAGCTCATGATTGTTATACTTGTATGTTTTTACTTTCTCGCTATCCTACAGGTAGATAAAGTATTGTGATCGTAAAAAAAAAAAATCGAACTCAAGATTTTAATGAATCTCGACGTTTCATGACTCCCCAAATCCGAAAAGGAGGTTTTTGAATCCCCGTCTGCATGTACCTTCTACTGGAGCCTAAGCTATTTTACTGATCGGGCTTAAACTCGGTATCTAGGGTTTTCATAAGGTTGCACTGAGGGATTTTTGGAATTGGATATCTAAACTTATAATTAAGGGTAGTTTACTGAGGAGAAAAAAGATAAAAAATCAATTTTCTCTAACGATTTTGATTAATTAATTTCAAAACATTTTTAAATATTCTAAAAAAAATGGTTTCTCTCAATATTTCGGCAAAATTAATTTAAGGGCTCCGGTTTGATTCGTAAATTCTAATTTTTTTAATCATATTCTTGAAACTATTTGAGATATGAAAATTCATCATTGCACATATCTATATCTATTTATTTTACAACTATTTTATTCGAAACATAATTTTAATTAAACCAATAACTTTAAATATATACGCAAATATGTATATATTTTTTAACTTTTCGAACGCTAACGGTATTGCGACTGTAAAAATAACCAAACATGAAATGTTGATTGATGTCGACGTCTCATGAACCCCTCAACGCTAAAAAGTGGTATTTTTGTAATGCCAACCGTCTGTGTGTTTCTTTACCCCAAAACCAGAAATAGATTAATAAAAAGTCAAATGAGAAAAAATCAATCTTCTCATAATCAGCTCTAATGATTTTGGTTAAAATTCGTATCTATTCGTTGATTAAGATTCTAATTAAACTTGTTATTTTCATTTTCACATGAAAATTAATTTTAGGGTACCTTACAGAAGTGGAAATTTCCGTACCTCCGCAACTATTTGAGATTCTAAATAACTTATCATTACAAAATTGTAGTAAAACTTACTATTAAAAATAGGAAAACTTTCATATGAAAAGTATATATATACTTTTATATAATATATATATATATATATAAAACCAGCAGTTTCTGAGATAGTGGCAAATATATTAATACAATCTTGTGTGCTCTAGTTCTAAAGAGATACTACTTACAGGTAGGTTTTAACGCAATAATTCTCTAATAGCATAGAGTAAGAAATCAGTAAGTCTCTCAAAAAGTGTATCTTCTCTTTTTTTTAACCATTTAGGAGAAATGTTTGTACAACAATAATCTATCTTTATCATTTTAGTTTCAATAGTCAATATTTACCTATTTTATTGGTCAACATTATAAATGAGGAATTTAGTGGAAATGCGATAACCATAGATGTGTAACCCCTAATAAAATGTCGAAAATTTTAAAATGGAAATCGACATTTTAATACGAAGTGTTGACCCATGGGAACCCAATACCTTACAGGTAGAGCAAGCACTGTTGTGGTGAAAAATAATTAACTCGAGATTTTGATGGATATTGACATCTCTTGAATCCTCGAACCCTAAAAAGTGATTTTCGCAATACCGTCTGTCTATCTGTCCATCTGTCCGTCAGTCTGTAGCTCGGAATAGAGCCTAAACTATTTTACCGATTGGGCTACCACTTTGTATATAGGTTTTTCATAGGTTTACACCGAGTAATTTTTGGAATCAGATATCCAACCCGAAAATTAAGGTTAGTTTCCTTAGGGGCGGAAAGATAAAAATCGATTTGATCAAAATCGCCTTTAAGGATTTTATTAGAGTTCATTTCTAAGCTTTGATCAATCTTACAATTAAATAGCTACTTTCAACTTTTCGTCAATGTGACTTTGAGGGGTCCGGTCTGATGCGTAAATTCTAATTTTTAATTCTATCTCCATAAGTCTTTAAGATATGAGATTACTTATCATTGCATACATGTAGATCTATTTATAATAAATATATTCAAATATTTTAATAAAATCAAAAGTTTCAAACTATACACAAATATGTTTTTCTTTTAACTTTGCCAACGCTTTAAGTTAAAGTATAGAGACCGTCAAAAAATCTAGCCTGAGATGTTGATAGATGTTGACGTTTCATTACCATCTGAACCCTAAGAGGTTGATTTAGTAGCGCGGTCTGTCTGAGTGTCTGTCTAACCATAAAATTAATAGCAGTTTACTAGAGGATGAAAAGAGAAAAATTCAATTTTCTCAAAATTGGCTATAATATTTTTGTCTCTCTGTTCTTAGAATTAATAGTCAATAATTACCTATTTTATTGGTCAAATTTATAAAAGGGAAATTTAATAGCAATGCGATAAGCATAAGATGTGCATCCTCCCTTGTAAAATGAGGAAAATTTTAATAGGAAGTCAAAACTTTAATACGAATGTTTGACCCTAGGCGACCCAATATTGATATTTTTTATTGGTTCAAATATACAAATAAGACGTTAATTTATTTTTAAATAAAATTATGAAATTTAAAATCATGAGTCAACAAATGTTTTACATATGTTTAGCGCAATTTTCTCTCGGGTTAGCTAGTGCACATTATGTTACGAATTTTAAGTAAATATCTCCATTTCTAAACAATAGAGCGAGAAAGTTCGTGCAGCGTTCCATACCATTTATTTCCTGGATGTTTACAATTTTTACTTTAGATAAATGCTTACGCATCAAATCCAAATTCTACCTTAATAATTACCACCCATTAACTTTAGAAAATCCTAAATTTATAGCTATATACAATGGAAAAACAATCAGCAGTAGTAATTAAATATATACACAATGCACAAATACAAACAACACTCATTCATTGGTTGCGTGGCCCAAAGCGTCGATTGAATTTCCGACGACCGGGAGATAAGTTTTTTTTTAAATTCCAGTCGGGTGTAGGGTCATTTTACCTGAATGGTTTTCCCCCTCTTCCTCCTTTAGATTTGGCAACACTTCCTCAAATTCATTCTTCCTCATTCCTATTACATTAGCGTAATTAGTTAATATACGTACTACCTGAACGTTTAATGAGACGTGATGACAAAATAACAAACAAAAGTAAAACTAGGATATACACAACCCCCAGTCCACCAGACATTATTATTATTATTATTATTATTATTATTATTATTATTGCAAGTCTTCAACTAATCGATGGATGACCTGCTGGTCTAGGCGTAAGGGGTCAGACTTATGTGCTGGCGGCCGGGGTTCAATCCTCGGTCTCAGCATAAATTTATCTGATTACCAAACCCTTCCTTCACCTCTGACAAGACATCTTGTGAATGTGAGGAATGCCAGGCCTCCACCGTGGTTTGGATTCCACGTTAAACTGTAGGTCCTCCATTTCATCTCACAATCACCCTACCATTACACATTAGC
>CABEEJ010000258.1:249635-263040 GCA_901482245.1 Timema douglasi
GCAGTTGAGCGAGGCACAAGCAAACTGAAAGGACTTTGTCCCGTTCTTCCACCAAGTAAGTGACCATCCCCATTATGTTACGGAGAGTAATGGATCTTCATGCAGATGTATTAATGGGAGGTGGAGTGAAGCCCGCCTGGCTTTATTGTTTGGTTTATCGCGGGCCCGGGGGCGATGTGTGTCGTGAATTCTTGGCGACACGTGGATTACGGGTGTATAGAGTGTGGGGTGGGTGTCATATGTATTCGCACGCGCGCGCGCGCGTGTGTGTGTGTGTGTGTGTGTGTGTGTGCGGATAAGGGGGTGGAGGTGGGCTGCCATCAAACAGGACGTCCACCTCCACCATACGTTGGTATTAATGTGTGACGATATGGTGCTGTTGGGGTAAGGGTTAAGGGGTATCATTATCGTACAATGGGATAACTTCAATTTAACACATTAATTACTTGTTACCTAGGAGCCATGAGAATTTAATAATAGTGACACAAACTATCACAGATGATCGAGAATTATTTTTATATTTGACGCTGATGGGAAAAAAATTGATCTTTTAAAAGGGGTTAAATAACGAATATGTCCAAACCAGCTGGATTTTTCAGCACAGAGCTTATAGATAAAGTCCACCCCTTAGTCGCTATGTTCTTTTTAGCTTCGCTTTCCGCTAACCATCCGGGCTATACACATTTTGATCACGTTAACCGTATAGGAATTAGGAGAGTAAAATTGAGAGGTAGTGTACCATTATTGGCCTGGAGTCATTGTAAGTAAACTATTTTAGTAAAAATAACCGACAGTACACTCTCCCTGTATTCGAACCACGAGCTTAAATTTCACTATACACATACTTAACGTCCCGGCCTTCCCCTTCACAGTCCAACACAGACTATATGAGATTGACGTTCATTCTGCGTGTCCACCGGTGTGGGTGGGTGGTAGTAATTTCACACTTTGTAAAATGAAACCCCAATTAGAGAAATGATAGATTTTTGGGAATGCGCTATCGGGCGAATAAAGGCTTAAAGAATCAACCTGATATCTATTATTATTATTATTATTATTATTATTATTAACACCACGTTTTACTACCCGTTCGGGTTATACGCACTTACGCTAATGTGTAATGCTAGGGTGATTGTGAGACGAAATGAAGGACCTACAGTTTAACGTGGAATCCGAACTACGGTGGAGGCCTGGCATTCCTCACATTCACAAGATGTCTTGTCAGAGACTTGTCAGAGGTGAAGGAAGGGTTTGGTAATCAGATAAATCTTTGCCGGGACTGAGGATTGAACCCCGGACCCCCAGCACAGAAGTATAAGACCTTACCCCTAGACCACCAGGTCACCCTGATATCTATTAATGTGGTTAATCATTTAATTAGGCCTATCAAAAATGAGAGAAGAAATAAACAATTTATGAAAAAGATTTACATGTATACAAAAACTATTTCAGACAGACTTCTGGTAGTGAGCAGTCAGCATTCCTGGCTACTAATATAGAGGTTCAAGGTTCAATTCCCGGCAGTACTATAGGTTTTTTTTCCTGGAGAGGAAATTTTCTTTAGTTTGCCATGGTCTGGTTGATTAGGCCAAATTAAGTTTAAAACTTCTCTTAAAGATACATAGTAATTATCATCCTCAGCACATCATTTTATCGGAGTGAAGTAGCCCCATCTACAGGTGTTCCAAACTCAGATGACTGTTACATGTCCGCCCCTGCCAGTAGAAGACCAGGAATGTCTAGTCGACAAACCTTGTTGGCATATGTTTAGAAATGTCTTAATGATACCCGTTTCAGTGGTCAAATGGTCTATTGCTTTATTCTCGCAATGTACTGAAATGTCAATGATAGGGAGATCCGGGTTAAAATTCCGCTTGGGTGTACTGAAGATGCTTCTAAGTAGTTTTACAGTCCCCCTCCATGCAAATATGATACATTTATTCTTAATCTAACCGTATTTGTTCCTAAAATGTTAGAGTATTTAGAAGGCCTACAAACACGTATAATACAAATGGGTAGTAAGTTGTGGCTATATAAAAATACTGTATAATTGCTCAAATGTATTTTCTCCCCATCTATATACTCAAATAATATGCACAAATTAATCAAAGCTATTATTGTATAGTAGGTGACCTGGCGGTCTAGGGGTAAGGTGTCAGACTTCTATGCTGGCGGCCGGGGTTCAATCCTTCGTCCCAGCAAAGATTTATCTGATTACCAAACCCTTCCTTCACCTCTGACAAGACATCTTGTGAATGTGGGGAATGCCAGGCCTCCAATCCACGTTAAACTGTAGGTCCTCCATTTCATCTCACAATCACCCTACCATTTCACATTAGCGTAAGTGCGTACAACCCGAACGGGTTGTAAGACGTGGTGCTAATAATAATAATAATAATACTATTATTGTATATGCGTCTTTTTTATTTTAAATATCTAATCAACATTTGCCAGAATTTGATTCTAGGGAATAAAGTATAGATTACATAAACTTAGGACTTTTTACACAGGAAGTGGGATAATCTAATGTTAGCTGCATTTCATTTCTAAAGGTCTAATGAATCTCTTGTAGCCTACAAAATTAATAAAACATATGCTATTAGTATCAACCATGTTAAAAATTATCTATTAATCCTTTTAAGAGCCGCACCAATGGGCACGCGGACTAAATGTTAAACTAATCAGGTTTGATTTACCGGCAATGGGAAGGTTGGGGTTCGAGTCTGGAGTGCATGTATGGAGCGTGGTTTGCTCTAAACGATTTATTACTCTCTCCATGTTAATGCAGGTTCCGTTTTTATTCATTTTTAACCATTTTCATCACTACCACATTATAGTAAATATGTGAATAGGCTGGAAGGTTTATGAGATACGGTATCCATATCAGTGGTCAAGTAGTTTAAGGCATCACTTTCGCAATATGTTGAAATGCTATTGACATAGAGATAGTGGTTCATATCCCGGTCGGGTGTATTGAGGGTGGTTTTTTAGTTCTCTTTTCATTCAAATTTGCGTACATTTTATCAATATCCTACATTTATCAATCATAACATATTAGTAGCTCAAACTGGTGATGTGATTTGGGAAAATACAGAAACAAAATAGATGCATTGCACTAATAAAATGGTAAATCTTTTGATATTTAGATTAAATTGAAATGTCTGTATACAACCGGTAATATGTATCCACCTCGGTGGCCGTATGATTTAAGGCAGTATATTTGACCACCTGTGACGGATAAATCAAGTTTCAAATTTCGGTCCAGTGTATTGAGTGTTTTTCAAAACTGGTTTTACATTGGCTTTACGCGAAAGTACGGGCACACTTCCTCTAAATATAGCCTGACTATTACCTACAAACAATTAGAGTAATTAGTAAATAAGCATATAGCCCGAACGGGTAGTAGAACGTGATTTTAATATATATATATGCGAGTACCATAAATAATAATCCAACCGCACAGTCCTGAGGGGAGGAATTAATTTCGCTACTAGTCGACAGCAATCATCAGACACAGCTAGCGAGCATGTCGAACTTCATTCAAGAATCTAGTGTTTCGTACAAAATATAATGACGCAATCAAACACAATAGACCAAGCAACAGTTGACACATTTAACCAAATGTGATGGGCCAGAGAACCCCAACATGCAACCGATTGGGGGTGAGGGTTAAAACCTGTGTGACCAGACGGGCGTCAAATGGGACCTGCCCCACCAATGATGAGGCGACAAATCCAGTGGGAGGCGGGGGGGGGGAGGTAGGAGGATGCCTTCCCTCAGCCCCCAGCCCCATTCAACAACTCCTGCACTATGATTGAACCATCGGGTCAATTTGTAACGTTCAATTTCGGCCTTCATTACGAGAGAAATTAACAATGGATGGTGACACGCTTTAAACGTTTTTGCTCACAAAGACACAATGTTTCCCCTCCTCGCCAAGCCGGGTGACCACACCAGTAAAACTATGTGACGAAACATCCATCCGGACTGTTTAGTAACGGTTTTCAGAGCTTTGGTGTTAACTAGAGACTGGAAGAGTTACAGATAATAGAATTAAATGTTTCTAAAATTACGTCAGAAAAAATCAATTTAGTTTTACTATAAAACATTTTAACATGCGCCCGTATTTTTAGGGGTTTAAACATTTTATTTAGTGTACCCCAGTTCTTTATATATACCCATCCAGGCTATTCACATATTTACATAATAGCTTAGAGCTGAGGAAGGTGGACGTTTAAGAAAATGTTCATCAATTCGAAACGATTATGTTAAAACCCCCCTCAGCACATCCACCCAAAACTCAAATCCACAGCCTCCCCGCCGTCACCTAACCGAAATCTACCCGTGGTCAGCAGTCTAGTATATTGTGATAATAGTGCCTTATGCCGTGTGGCCACCAAAGCGGGCCCGAAATTAGTTGTATCTATTTAAAGCTCTTATATTCTCGGTTTTCAAATTTGAAATTCCATTTATTCAGACATCGTTCGGTTGTCTGGCCAAGTATATTTACTTATATGACCAATTTTAATTTTATTTCACACTTAAAGCTTTTTATACTACTTTAATAAATTGTGAGCCCCCCATTACTTTAAACCAATTACAGATTTTTTACAGACATACACATTTTTTTCTATTATTTTATAAATTCCTAGCTCTCCTTCAACACAGATCTTGATTTTAAATTTCATACTTTTCTAGTTATCTGCGAAACTAATATTTTCTAACAGATTGAAAGTGTCATTTTCAATTAATTTTGAAGTTTCGTATCATTCCCCATTTCACAAACATCCCAACAATTTTTTAATTTCACATTTTAAAAAGGTTTTCCTTTTGGGTTATTCTTTCTACAATCTTGCTAAGTTTCCATTTTTTATAACAAATATACATATTTGATAAATTTAGTTCATAGAATGTCAGCCCTTACCATTTTCGTCATAAAATTTTAAATTTTAAACGTTTTCAAACTATCTGGCTATTTGAATATTTTCCTTTAAATTTAAAAATAAATCGACTTTATACTATACTAAGGAGTGTTTTATGTTTTTGGAACTTTGAAGGGAACACCATTTTACTCAAATTTATTTTGAAGTCTATGAATGATCAGACTTTCATTTTAGTTCAGTGTGGACCTTATACCTGTCTGACAAATTTCAATCTCTTACTACACTGATAATTACTATAGTTTATTCTTTTGTTGTGGAAATTTTGAAGTCTCACATTTCACCACTCACCACTTTTAAAGGGAGAATGTATAGCACTAATTTTGATAATTGGAGTGGACACTCTACATTACTCGCAAATTAATTTTTTACCTTCCCTTAAAGTTTTTTTAAAACTTATCTTACCACCACCCCTTCTGTTCATTTTAATTGGTTCCTTTATATTCCCTACACATTTCAGTTTTCCAACCTAATACCTCCCACATATGGTGTTCTATTTACAAATTTGAGGTTTTTAGACTTTTATTATTATTATTATTTGGAGTGGTCTTTTACCTACCTTCAAAATTTCATTTTTTCTATCTCATATAAAAAGATTGTTTTTTTTTTTTCTATTTAAGGCCTGCTTACCCTCAATTTTCTGTGATTAGATTTTTCTAGTTATATGAGGAAATCTCTCTACATTCCTTTCAAATTTCAGTTTTCCAGCTCATCTGGAAGTGGGTTTTCATTTTCGGACAGATCTACTTTCAGCTTTATATATATATATATAGAGAGAGAGAGAAAGATAGGCTTTACAACATATATTAAAAATATATGTTTTTAGAAACACGTTCGTTTTGGCCTATTGTTGGGACATACATTTATTTAAAACTAAATTTGGCCCACAATTTCTCTTGCATTAATGTCAGTTTTAAAAATATATTATATGAAAGCCTCGTTTAGTCGGTTTCGCGTCTGTATATTTAAATAAATGTCCCGGATTTGATTCCTGGCACGGCCGTGTGGGTTTCTCCTTTCACAATAATGAATTAACGGTCAAGGGATGGATTTTGTGTTTGTTCTATATACAATTATTTTATGGGCTGATAAAATCATTCGGTTCACAAAGTCTTCATTTGCATGTTTGGACCAATAAAAATGATAAACTTTGGGCCTACAAGTGTCAACACTTCAAACTAAAATTTCAAATTCTGGTTAAAATGTTAACATTTTACCAGGTGTTTTACATCTTCAGGTCATCGCATTGCTATTCAATTCCTCATTTATAAATTTTGACCAATAAAATTGTAAATTTTGACTAATGAGTATAAAATGAATGAAATGGATCATTGTTGTACAAACATTTCTCCTAAGAGGTTAAAGTAAAAATAACAAACTTATTTTAGATATTTACTTATAGTTAATTACTCTATGGAATTACAGAATTATTGCGTTAAAACTTAAGTAGTATATATTGACAACAAAAGTTTCCAAAATTGTATTAATATCTAAAAAGAGATTGGCTTTATAAAAATAAATTTCAAATAAAGGTTATTTATTTTTAAAAGTACTACAATTTTGCGATGATAAGTTATTTAATATCTCAAATATTTGTAGAAATACAGACATTTCCACTTTTGTAAAGTAACCTAAAATTCATTTTCATAGGAAAATGGAAATATCCATATTTTTATAATCTTAATTAACGCCTAGATACAAATTTTAATCAAAACCGTTAGATCAGATTTTGTATTTTCTCTTTTCACTTTTTATTAATCCACTCTTTATTTTAGGGTTAAACGGACACAAAGACAGACGGCATTGCAAAAACCACTTTTTAGGGTTTTCGGGGTAACGAGACTTCGATATCTATCAACATTTCGGGTAATTTTATTTTACTGTAGCAATACTTTACCTTTAGTGTTCAAAAAGTATATATATATACATAAAATTGCGTATAAAATATTTGTATCATAAATAGATGTATATATTTCCAATGTTAAGAAATTTCATATCTCAAAGAGTAACTTATATATGATACATAATTAGAATTTACTCATCAGACCGGAACCCCTAAATTTATTTATCCGAAATATTGAGAGTAGATATTTGGTTTGGAATATTTATAGATGTTCATAAATGAAATTTAATCAAAATCGGGAAGAGCCTATTTTGAGAAAATTGACTTTGTCACTTTTTGCCCTTAGATAAAAAAAACACCTTAATTTTAGGGTTGGATATCCAAATCCAAAAACCCCTTGGGGTGGTCTTATGAAAACTCAAGATACCAAGTTCTTAGCCTGATCTGTAAAATAGTTTAGGCTCTAGTCGGAGGTACAGACAGACGGAAATTCAAAAACCACTTTTTCGGATTAGGGGGGGTCATGAAACTTCAATATTAATTAAAATTTCAAGTTAGATTTTTTTTTGGCGATCACAATACATTGTTATACCTGTAGGATATCGAGAAAGTAAAAATCAATGCAGTATATTTTTATCTGTTTTAACATTAGACACACAGAATATTTGTATTAATTAAATGAAACAAAGAATAAAATTTTAGTGCAAGGTGTCTTTTTAAACGAACCTAGTGGTTTTATCATCAGGAATGAACCGCTACGGGCTGCTGCTAGAAATATCATAGTAACATACCACATAAATTCGTACACGTTAAAACACTTGCCACGGAGATCAACGCTAGCAACATTTAAGGTTTGTCCTTAAGTTGTGTTGATTGTCACCTTATGGAAAACCTTGATTGTAAATGGCATTCATTTAATCTGGAAGAGTATTACTTGTATCAAGACCCATTCTCCCGTTGTGCAAACTGTCATCACGATCACCTCTATTATACAGTTTTGCAGATTGTTTATTTGAAAGCGGGTTCCATTACACAGTTTAGGTGGGTTAAAATTAGTCAGCAAAAATATGGGTGCTCTAATTTTTATTTAATAGCGTGGATGGATAAACTGAATGAATTTAGTTAAATACAAATTATGCATGCTATTTCCTATGAAGATGTGATTGCAGAATAGTGGTTAGAATTTGTATAAAATACTGTATTTTTAGATAATATTCATTGTTGATTGTTGTAAGGAGATAATCAAGATTAATTATATAAGGAAAGAAAACTTAAATGTTACATTCAAAAGTAAATTTGTATTTTTTGTAACCAACTTTACGTCAAATAGGGCTAGTAAGATAAGGTAAAATGAGTTAGTAGTGATAGCAAATAATAGTTTTATTGATAACAAAAGTCAGAAATATTGTCGAAATTTCAATATACAAAATAATAAGATGCTATAAAGTCATATATGAATTAAGGATTATAAATTATCAGTTGACCTACAGTATAGTTACAAAACTACCTTATTATAATTTTGTGAAGATTATAAAAGTCAAAAGAGGAATCATGAAAATTACAATACACAAACGACGAGATAACATAAATTCATATTTAAATAAAATATTATAAAATTATAGTTAACATATAGCTATAAAATTATTTTACTATTAATTTGTGAAAAATTATAAAAGGATGAATATGTTGAGACCGAAAGTTGTTTAAAATATATTAAATGACTTAAATAACAATGTTCAAGTACGATGCATAGACAAAAATAAGACGAGACACAATTATTAAAAATGTTCAATTATTATTTTGTACAACGTGTAAGGCTTTAAAATATATATATATATATATGAATTTTACGTTAGTGACTAATATAAGTAAAAGAGTATATTGTAAAATTTAAAAAAAATTACTTACAATGAAATTGTATATTTAACTTCAAGAACAGACGTTTTCTATATTTAACAATAATTGTAAGTTTTAAATATATATTTTTAAAATTCTAATATTATCAGCTTAATACAAATAATAACAGCTATTTGGCCAATTAACATACATACATTTAAAAAATACAATTTTACACTAAAGACTCAAGGTTTTATAAAATGTAAACTCGAATCTACTAAATTCTAGAATATATCATAATACAGTATATCTACATAGATGTATAAGCTTTTATTTCAACAAATAAATTTGTATTTGTTTAGTAGAACTGTGGGGGTCATTTTATTAAATTGTGACCTCACCGTTGAAAGATTGTAAACTTTGAAGTTATAATTATGAAGTAAATATAAGTATTTGAAACTATTTAATATAAAATTAAAATTTGTTTGTTGTAACTCAGGAAATCTCGGCCGAAAAATTATTATTTGATCGTATTGTGTCCTACCCATAGAATATTTTTGAAATCCAATAGTTTTGGACAAATCCTCAGTATTTTAGTACTAATTTGAAAAATAAATAAGTATTGAAATTCAATTGAGTAAAACCTCAGAAATAACTATCGAAAGAAATTTATTCATGTTATAAATAAAATAGTAATATATATAATAACTAGCCTGTGTAGTTGTTTACATTTTAAAAATAAATGTTATGGTCCACCACATAGAAATCCTTTCTCTTTTATCTTGAGTAGAGACATTTACTAAAAAAAAAAATTAAGATTTCTCAAATGAAATAATATACATCCTTGCAGAAATATAAATTAAAACACTATAACCAAATTCCACCAAAGAGTATACACTGTTACAGAAACATTTAGAAAAGAGGAACAGCTATGTCTACTAAAGATAATAACAAATCAGTTCATTTGCAAATACCTCTATCAAAAATATACTATATGTTATTTCCTTATAGCTTAGAAACCAATGGTTTGTTTAAAAAGATGTTTCAAATAAAATATTTATACTTTTAATATTACTTTATTTTTACAAAGCTAAGTTATTTCTTATCTCAAATAGTGTTAGAAATATGATCAACATTGAAAATTTCTGATTATGTAAAGTACCCTCAAATTCATTTTCATAGGTAAATGAAAACTGCAATTTGTAAATAATTTTAAACAGTGACTGGATACCAAATATAACCAAAACCATTAAGGCGAATTTAAATAGTATATTTTATCTCTTTTTGCCGTTCAGTAAACTACCCTTATTTTTAAGATTAGTGATATGGTTCCAAAACCCCTCGTGGGGGACTGATTAAAACCCTAAATGAGCCTAACTAAGTTTTAGCCCAAATTGGTAAAATGGTTTCAGTTTTAAGACAAAATATAGACAGACAACATTTCGAACACAATTTTTTTTCTTTTTCATGGGTTCAGGAAGCGTCGAAACTAATCAAAATATTAAGTTATTTTGACGATCAAAATAGGTAATAGTAACGATAATATATGTAGGTTTTTTAAGTTTAAAAGTATTTTTATTTAAAAAAAATGAAGCTATTCAATTAATAAAAAAACAATCCTACTTGTGTTTCAACTCTGACATAACAAGTGTAGTTCTACTTTATTTTAAAGAGTGTGCTTAAGTAAGTGTTTATGTGGACATTTATCAGTTTGGGATTGAGAAGCTAGTTTTTAAATCGCTTAAGTTAGAAACCCACACGGGTCAACTATATTATTATGAGTCAACTTTGTCGTGCTAAGATGTAAGGAAAAATTACTCAATGAAGAAGGTATTGGGGGGTGAGGGGGGTAGGAATTTGGGTGCAGGGGCTGTGTGGAGTAAGAAAAGACTATGCCTTTGAAAAGGAATTGTAGGTTATAATCAAAGAAGAAAGGACAATTTTTAAGTTAAAAAATTTTTTTTGTTAGAGGCCAATCCCACAAGTTGATGAATAATATAGGTCTGCTGCACTACAAAATTTCGATTAAAATGTTTGAGAACCAAAAAAAAGTTCTATAAAATAAAGAATTTTTTGCGCTTTATTTTTAAAAATATATATTTTTTTCTTAAATAAAAAACTTTACAGATAGGATATCTAGATGATGCCATTCATATATAAAACTTAAAAAAGAAGGTTATAAATGATAAGTCAAATATTTATCGAAGATTATGAATTTGAGATATATTTTTATCGCTGAATCTTTCTGCCATTTAGGGTTGTATAAATATGTATTAATTACGCTAGTAAGATAGAGATAAATAAGGCTGAATTAAGATAAGGTTTAGCTGCATCTTCATGGGAGAGTTAAAGAGAGAAAACGAGAAAGATAAAGAGAGTGTAAAATCCTCTTGAATAAAAAACCACGGTGAACTCGACTTGGATTCAAACCCCTATTTATCTGCTATCGGCAATCTATTCTAACACGAGAATGAAACCTTGGACCATGAAGCCACCGAGGCTGCCTAAGGGAAGGAACTAAGTTAATTTTTGTTAGTTTTCTGGAGAAAGAAATAGAAATATTATTGCGTCATCATTTGTTTGAATTGCTTCATATTTATTCTAGAGGTTTTATGGTTTTGTGATTTATCTTTCAGGGGCAATCATTTTATTTTCTAGCTTTGTAGTTGATTAGATCTGAGCTGGTTGATAAAGAAACCAAAGTATTTAATAACGTGTTTGTTTCGAAAAATATATATTGATATTATTCAAAATAAAAAACTATTTTCATTATCTCTTTTTCAGTATAGACTCTAATCTGAGGGTATAAATGTTGGCCAGGCCAGCAAGCTACTGATAAAAGTGCTGGCGAAAGGAACTAAGTCAATAACTTAGTGCGTTTCAGTACCATCAATACCACAAGGAATAGTGGGACTTTGTTGATTTCATCACCAATCAATGTATATCTAATGGTCCCGGCGCAGATTTATGTGATCACCAAACCCTTCCCTCACCTCTGACAAGATATCTTGTGAATGTGGGGAATGCCAGGCCTCCGCCGTGGTTCGGATTCCACGTTAAACTGTAGGTCCTCCAAACTGTAGGTCCTCCATTTCATCTCACAATCACCCTACCATTACACATTAGCGTAAGTGCGTATAACCCAAACGGGTAGCAAGACGCAGTGCTAATAATAATAATAATAATAATAATAATAAAAATATATCTAATGAAAATATAGACTATCATAAAAAATAACTTAAAAAGTGTGTATTCTATTTAGATCCTTTATGCACACACCGATTCAATTATTATACATTGTGAATCACCCATAAATATACTCTTCAAATAAATCTGACCTATCAGATCTAGCGCGCTTATATCCAGTCAGCTTGAGTTTAATCAGTTTGTATTAACATAAAAAAAAAAATCAAATAATTTGACTTTTAATTCAGTTTTCCAAAATTAATTTTCCTCAATAAAACATAAGGATTCTTCCTAACTAGATTTGAATCCATAATTAAACAATGGTATCAAATGTTTGGTTTGTGTGTGATACTCTTTAATTAAAGCAGACATCTCGTATATGCGTGTAGCCTGAAAGATCAGTAAGAAGTTGTGAAAAAATATGAATCTGTGGATAATATGGATGATAAATATTTGAATAATTTTATAAGAAATGGTCAGCTTATAAATTTTATTGGTAAAAACCAGTGTTAGGTGAGAGTTTGGTATTACTTATTTTAGTTCGTTTAAGCTGTGATGTTCCGACAAATAGTTCGATCAAAATAAAACGGAATGAAGAGCTTGGATTTCAAATAAATGTCCTGTAATCTTTAATAACTTTCACTCAATGTGACAAACCTCTCAGTGAGAGTAAAGCTGGCTAGCAACAAACCAATTGTAATTATTATAATTAATCATTCAGTTGGCTTTTAAATAACAACTGTAGGACTATTTATTATTTAAATTATATTTACTAATACATCGCTGTAATATTGCGGTTAATGTTTAGTAGCAATTTAATTAATAAAACATCACTCATACCAAACCGATACTGTAAAAGCTATCCAAGTTTTCCGTCTAGACTACCTGTACTGTACATATAAACCAATTTTCATATGAAGAACCTTATCAGACAACTAGAAAATTGACAAGATTTCACGTATTCTTACGTCAAGTTATTTGAGCCGCTGTCACTATTTTGGATAATATTATCACTGTTCCAAGAAATAATAAAGTACAATTTCATCCATAATTTTGTTGTTTACGTAATTACTGTGTGACATAAACTATATAACTTAAATTTTGAACAGACGCAACACCCAGTCTTCAGCTATTAAGTCACCGTTATTAAAGGTGAAATTTACATTTAACCAGTGGGGAGTATCGAACCTAGAAGCCTTTATTTCAGTTAGACAGGCACACTACCAACTAAGCTAAGAAGTCTGATTCTTATTAATGTTGACCACAAACTTAATGTTTGTAATTTCTTAAAGTGTTTATGAACATTGGACTCTAGTCCCTTTATTCCCTCAAACACTTCCATCTCACGTGTCAGAGGAAGCGCAGTGGTACACATACAGACATACATATGTATACACACATTCACCTCGGCGTATAAACTTTACAAAGTCATGCTACATTGGGTTACTTTGGTAAAGTCGCCCTAACGTAACAAACATAACGTGTGGCTGAACACAGATTGAAAGCAGAAGACAAGATGTTATAACTTCTTATCTCAGTGTGTACATGGAAGAGGATTCTTCCAAAAACTTTGGATACACACACACACACACACACGCAC
>CABEEJ010000258.1:274698-341896 GCA_901482245.1 Timema douglasi
ATATATATATATATATATATATATATCTGTAAATTGGGCCAGTTTGTTAGATTTAACATTTTTTAATAGATATACTAGTCATCCTAGGAAACACATTTGAAGCACTTCAAAATTGCATTTCTTGGTATTTTACCATTATAATGCCACAAGCCATTCACGTGATTAAGTATAAAGAAATAGACCCCCCCATCCCCGGCACATCCCCCTCACTCCTCCCTCGAGCTCTTATAAGCGAACTTGTGAGGATGTCTACTAACTAGCGAGGACAATCATTGCATTCTTCCTGTGGCTGTTTGATCATATACGGGCACGTGCTTGAATCATTGCCTACGTTAACTATCGGGCCTGCATGCTACTGGCGTGACGTCACTGAGAGGGGGTCGACTGCCCCCGCGCTCCATTAGTTAGCACGGCGTTCACTCGTAGCGTCCAACTAAAACTCTATTTTTACAAGTAATTTTACTACTTAGGGGTATATCATTGGGATAGCCTTATTCTACAGCATTCTTACTTGACTATAATAGTGATATAATGAAATTTACAGATAACTTAACCTAAACCATACATTTCCAGTAATGTAATAAAACATCAAAGCTCTGGCGTTTACATATAAGTTTACTAAAATTAGTTCCTAATATTGTGTCAGTTAAGTTACCTATTTTTTCGAATTGAGAAGCTTTGAGTAATATTCTAGGTTGAAAGTTTTATCATTGTTTGATTGTTTCATAGCAAACCCACAAACAAACAATATATTACAAATTTTTCATTTCGTTATGGATGACAACATGTACTTTATTGATACATAATAATTTTATGTAAGACAGTAAAGTATTGCAAAACTATTATACGAGGGCAACTTTATCCAAACAACTCTTTTACTTTCCATTTTTCATTTTTTTTTTCCCTGACTTAGTCTGTCTTTGAAAACTTTGGTATAGTTTACTAAGAAGAAATCTACAAAAAATTGAAACAAGCCTCTTTACAATACCAAAATGAGGTGATTTACATTCAAAACAGATAGATGAACATAGGTTTTAACTATTCTTTAGCAAATCCATCAATAAACAAAACATGTTTTTTTGAAATTTTGTTAAACATTTGAATAACTTTAATATTATTTTATTTTCTTAATTTAAGATTAAATTTAATAGCATAATTCTTTGTTAAAGTTTTCTGGAACATTTGATCTAAAATCAACAGAGCTTAGGATATTATCTTTCACAACGATTTCAATCTCTATGGGTTTTTTCTAATAATTCCAATTTCTTGTCTTTCTCCAAGAGTTTTTTTGTTTTGTTTCATGTAAGGTTTTAGACGAGTATGACGGTAGTTTTTTTTTAATAATAATTGGGTATGAATACTTTTTTTCATTTTGGTTTGTCTCTTCTAGAAGTTAAAATGTTGCCACGGGCCTTTTTATGGAGTCTTCGCTAATAATAGCTTATTCCGTAAAATGATACTCACATAAGACTGAGTACGTGAAAGGGATGAAATTTCCTCTGTGAATGGACCTAAATCCATTTTTTCCTGAGCGTTTAAAGACTGGGAAATTTAAATACGTATTTTATATTAGTGTACTCATAGTTGAATCTACATCCAGATACACTGCATTTTTAAAGACATTTAGAATACTGTTGAACAATGCACTTACAACAAATTACACTAATATAACGCTATATAGAGCTGTGTAAAGTCAGATAGGACCGCCACTCAGCCTGACGTCACACCGGTGGTGGGGGAGAAGAATACAGGCCCGATAGTTAACGTAGGCCTCTGCTCACATTGTTATTTTAAAACTGACCAATTGTACGTGAGTGATTCAAGTATTTTAACCTTTAACTAGTGAGGTGAAGTTTACAATCACAAGTGGTGAGGTGGGGTCTAGGGGACCCCAGACTTAATTCCTTTGTTATATACGCCCAAATTTTTTTTATAGGTCATTAACCTTTTAATACGTGTTCTTGCAACCCAATACCATAAGAAACTGGTTAAATTTAAAATAATATAAAATTAATAATAAATAATTGACACTAATAAATTTACTTTATATTTAATCTTTCTTCTACAATTTATTTAGTAACAATTGCCAAAACATGAATTATAAAATAATAAATGAATTTTGTGTCAGCTTACTATACCCATGAAAAAGGAAATTATGAATAAAATAGATTAGATTAATATTTTATGAAATATGCTCAATGACATCCAAGCAATAAATTTTTACGAAAGGCAAATTGAGGTTCCTCACAATTTTCTTTTTTTTAATATATACTGGTGTAAAAATGACAAAAATTGAATTAAAAAGAGAAAGCCTACAATATAGAAGAAATAGACATGTAAAGAAAGACAAATGATAAATACAACATATAAATACAATATAAAGAAAGAGAGGGAGAGAGAGAAAAAAAAGCACTCGATGCCTACACACAGTTTTTGCATATGGCATGCGAACATTCTCCACAAATATTTTGGTTGCACTTAACACAAAAATTTGCTGTCTTCCTGTCTTTGTTTCTGGGACAAGTGTAGCATCTCTTCTTCTTCGGTGGGCCCCCGTGTTGAACAGGATCTTCCGGTTTTATTCCTGATATTGCTTGGATTTTTTGACGAAGCTCACGGGGAAGTCTGAGATTTACTGCTCTTCTCTCCAAATGTTCCTTTATCAAAAAACAGCCGAGTTTTTTAATAAAACAAAAACGATTCATTTGACTCCGTTCCCGACTGTCAGAGTACAAAACATAGGCATTATTTGCGCTAATATCTAATAAAGCAAAGAATAATGCCAAAGTCCACCGCCGTGTTCTTCTATTGCAAGAATATATTGCACATTTTTTATCGAGGTTATCAACTCCTCCTTTGAAGGAATTGTAATCAATTATCATTTCCGGTTTACCTGAAACTTCGTCACACTTATCATCGTGATGGCAGGAGCTTAGAAGAATCACAGCCTTATTTTTCTTGGGGACGTAGGACACTAAAGTGGCTGCGTTAGTGAATCCGAATAAGCTGCTTCCAGGTGCTCTCCCCCGATTGGGTAAAAATTCTTTCGGAATTTCGGGTTTATTTTTCCTTAGAGTTCCAAGAACTGTTAGGCCTCTATTTTTTAGTTCATTTAGGAGTTCCATAGACATAAACCAATTGTCACATGTAACATTTCTGTTCGATTTTTCTATGGGTTTTACAAGACGGACAACTGACTGTGTGGGGATAGATAATTTTTTTTCTTCATGTGTTAGGCCAATGCTATCTGAATTTTTTCCTCCATATAAATACGCATTGAAAAGATATGAGTTCCGAGCATCTGTAAGGCATAAAACTTTCAAGCCATACTTTGCCGGCTTATTAGGCATGTACACGCGAAATTTGCATCTTCCGCGAAAGGGGACGAGCATTTCATCGACGCAGGCATTTTGGCTTATGCAATACATCCGCTGGGAATTGAGAAGAAATTCAGCCCACACTTCATTTACAGCTGCAGTTGGATCCTCTTGTTTCCGTGCTTCTCGAGTATTTTTATCATCGAATCTAATACACACCGTCAATATAAAAAATCTTTTCATTGACATGGTGCATCTAAAAATGTCCCTTCCGTGCCCGTCGTCCGAAAAAAGGGAACTCATGCTTTCTCTTCCGGATTTAGATATACTAGAAAGCAAAAGTAGACCTAGATAAGCCCGCATCTCAACCAGGTCTACATTGCGTAAGTCAGTACGGTTCGGGTCTTGGAAATTACTTCTATATGCTTCTAATTGAGTATTTGTGAAATTCACAATTTTTTCTAACATAGTATTGGGCATTAGAAGTTCCCACATCACTAGAGGATTTATATCTCCTGGAGATAGTGCTCTGGCTTCGTTCCGCAATCCTGGTAAATGACTCACTATATTATGGGCAGGTGCCCTACCTCTGTGTCTTGGTTTTTGTTTTCCCCAAACATACGGAATTCTGTTTTTACCTTTCCCTCTGTAAACATCACGAGGCACACTCTCACCATCCTCATCGGTAGATTCACTATCACTCACCTCACTCTGTTCCGAATCAGATTGATGATCACTCAGAACAAAATCTGCATCTCCACCATCATTGTCACTGTCTTCCAAATCAGAAATAGGCAACTCATCACCCAGTGGTCTGTTGAGCTCCTCCAAAATTAATCTAGCAAACTGTGGATCATCACTTCGAAAGATTACCCGTTCGCGCGACATTTATACCAGAATATTAGAAAAAACTATATTTGAAAAAATCCGAACACTAGCAGTGAGGTGGGGTCTGTGGGACCCCAAGACGTCTTTCCTGACCAAACACACGAAGGAAACTGACTGGAAAAGTGAGTTACAGTGAGAGCATGTTGAGACAGGAAATGTCAGGTGGGGACAAGATGTTAGCATGAGGGGAAGGGGATTCACAGAAATTTAAAGGGCTGCTGGGGTCTCCTAGACCCCACCTCACCATTTAAAGGTTAATGTGTGATATATATGTCAGCCACCTCAAGGGGTAAAAACTGGACACACTGAAGAATCATGTCCTCTCTAGCGGCCATGCTATAAATAAATCTTTGGATGCAGGGGTCGCTGGCTGGAGCAAACAACAAAGCACTATTTTAGAAATGAACCAGGGGGTTAAGAAAGCCACAGAAAAGACTTCCTTCATAAGCGATACTGTGAAAATGTGTTTGATAGCAAACATTCCTCTAAACAAACTAGATCACCTCGCTATATGCTAGAATCTGAAAACGAAAGCTGTTTTATATGCCTAGACCTATATGCCTGTCACTTTGATACATAATAGAAATATTTTAAATATAAATGTTACAAAACCAGATTTTTCAAAACAAAATGCTAATTTTACAAATAATTGATGCTAAAAGACAGTATCTATAGTAATAATTCATTGGTAAGATACCTTATTACCTGGCACCATAGCATAATCTATCATCAACCACTAAGTGGCCCGCAAATATGGAGTAAAAGTTAAAATCATAAAGTATTCTGGTAATAAACAATCTAAAAAGAAGACTTTCAGTAAAAATATGACACGTACGGTTACAAACCCCATCAATCTAGGATTGTTAAGTGTTTTAAGACTAAATAAAATATACTTTCCAAACTTCTGGATTTTATAAAGAAACAAATTTGAAAGCGAAGTCACTAAAACAAGGACACGTTATAGTGGGTACGTGGATAAAGATGTTATTTTGATCTCTTATGATCCTTTTAGTCGATGACGGGAAGTCCCGGGTTTGAAGATACACCGGGAGTAGGCGAAAATCAAATAAACTGTTTCCCAATTATATTCATATAAATTCGGGTACATTTGCTTTAAATTATACCTTACTCATCCCTATCCCATTATTGTGAATATACGCTTCTTCTGGAAGGGAAATAAGATCGAAGCAAAGTACAGACAATCTAAAGGATAGGAAACGAGAAATATGAGTAGTAAAAAGAACCTGAATAAAGTATGAGGAAGCCACATTCGGGAGATTTCAGGCCTGGCCCCGACCTTTAGAGACTCCCTTCACTCAGGACACTAATGAGCTATAATACTAAATTAGTATTAGATGACCCTCAACATTTTTACTCCGAAGTTAAATATAAACGCAAACATCAATGAATACCAATGTAATATATTATGCATATCACTGCCCAGTATTAAGATGGTGACTGCAATTTTGTATGTTAGTTTAATACTAGTTTTTTTTATTTGATAGTAACTAGTGTTTCGTCAGGACATTAAACCAGCCTGATGTGTTGGGTATCGTCAGTAATTAGTATCTATCAATTTTTTAATTTATAAATGGATACACATTTTTATGGGTGGTTAAATATTGAGGGGACATTGATAAATTTAGGTTATTCTCTCTCTGCAGTGGATCCGGAGATACGTCTGAGGGTGCTAGGGTTAGGGGAAAGGGATTGTAACCTCAGATTAAGTGGCCAAAGTAATTTTAATTAGCCTATAGGTTGAGAAAATGTCTTAGGTATGCCCTTGCGAGATTTCAGCTCTATCGATGAAGTGATTTTGAGTGAAAGGGTGAAGTAGATTTTTAAAACATTACACAATGACAAAGTGATTACTTAATTGTACATTAGTATATAGTCTCATTTATGAGCACTTTATTTAGTGAAAAGATAACTTTCATACTGAATACAAGTCTTCGTGAGTACTATTTATTAAAATACTATTAAAACAATCAATACATACCGTAATTATGGCCATATGTTCATCTATATCTCAATATAAGTTAGGCCAATACATTAAGTTCCATTTTATCTTATCCATTAAATGGATAGGATCCTATTCATTTAAAATTTATATTCCTCTAGACCAGCTATAGTAGCCCCATGGCTTCTTTGGTGCTGACTGACAGCTCACAGCTGACTTCTGACAGTCAACATTTAGGTATATACCTAAATTTTGACTGTTAAAAGTGACAGCTGCTCAACACATGTCTTTGCAGATCATCTGGTTCGGCGTAGGGATACGTAATTTGGTCTGGTCACTTTACTCAGCTGTCAGTCAGCACCAAAGAAGCCATGGGGCTACTGTAGATAAAGGTAAACGGGAGAATGGGAGTGAATCTCTAAAGGACTGCACTATATTGTTGCCTAGAAACACTACTAGTTCTGTGAGCAATAGAACTTTCTCCCTCGATGTTTCTACAGTCTTAAGATTTCTTCTTTGATTTCAAGTTGAAATATCTCCCCTAATCGTTCCTTCTTGGATTTCAAGAATATGTTTTCACTTTCTAGCTTTCTTACAGGTAGTGAAAGTAAAGTGACTGTCAAACAAATCAAACTCAAGATTTTGATGATTCTTTGATATTTCATGACCCCCCACCCCCGAATTCAAAAAAGTGGATTTTGACTTTCAGTCTGTCTGTACCTCCAACTAGAACCTACAATATTTTACCGATCGGGCTAAAACTTGGTGTCTAGGGTTTTTATAGGGTTTCTCCGAGGGGAATTTGATAGCTAACCCTAAAATTGGGGGTAGTTTATTGTAGGGCAAAAAGAGAAAAAGTCAATTTTCTTAAAATCGGCTCAAACTATTTTGATTACATTTCATTTCTAAACATTTATAAATACTCTAAACAAAATAGCTACTCTCAATATTTCAGCTAAATGACTATTGGTTCCGGCCTGATGCGTAAATTATATTTTTTTATAAGCTTTCCTAAACCATTTGAGATATGAAATTACTTATCGTTCAAATATGTAGGACACTTTATAATACAAATATTTTATAGTAAGCATATTATTTAGAAAATAAAAAACTTTCAGGTTATACGTAAATATATATATATATATATAATCTTTTCGAACACCAAAGGTAAAAGTATTGCGACCGCAAAAGAAAATCTAGCCTGAAATGTTGATGGATGTCGACGTCTAAAGACACCCCAAACCCTAAAAGGTGGTCTGTATTTGTGTCTGTTTAAACTTAAAATTAAGAGTAGTTTAAGAAAGGGAGAAAAGAGACAAAATCGATTTTCTCAAAATTTAATCTAACGATTTTGATTAAAATTCGTATCTATGTGTTAATTAAGATTATTTTATAAACTGAATATTTTCATTTTACCATGAAAATGACTTTTAGGGTATTTTACAGAAGCTGAAACTTCCACATCTCTACAACTATTTGAGATATTAAATAACTTATCATTGAAAAATTGTAGTACTATTAAAAATATACAAAACTTTTATATGAAATATATTTTTATAAATTCAACAGTTTCTGAGATATTGGCAAATATTAATACCATTTTGTATGCTCTAGTTGTAAAGAGATACTACTAAGTTTCAACGCAATAATTCTCCAATGTCATAGAGTAATTAAACATAAGTAAGTCTCTCAAAAAATTTATTTTGTTTTTCCTTAAATTTCTTAGGAGAAATGTTTGGACAACAATGATCTATTTCCAATATAGACTCAATAGTCAATATTGTTCTTCCGCTGTTGGTTCTGGCTTCGGGAAGCCGGGAGGTGCATAGTCTAGACCCAGGTCGAGAAGTCGCTGTTGCAGCGTCCTTCTGGGGTCTGAACGGGTCAGAGAGTGGTAGTCGGCAAGATAATACGGAGGAGGAAGAGAGAGGGATCGTAGTTGTTGAACGGGTTGCGGGGGATGACGACGATGAGAATAGGAAGGGGGCAGGTGAGAGGAGGACCTTGAAGATGAGGAAGGAAAGGGTAAACAAATTAAAATACTAAATCTGTAAATAATTATTTTTTCCTTATCTCCGTACATGTACAATATTTATCAGCGAGAGGAGGGTGGGCCCAATGCTCCTTCTCAGTCTTATTCTCTAAACTTAAACTATCATATACATCTTAACCCTCTTATAATTATTCTGACTAAAACTACTGCATCATTATTACACATTTTTACAGTTAAATAGGTTTTTTTTGGTCCTTTTATTTATTAAGGTCTTTGGCTTGATCGAGCCCTTCGTCCTGGCGCGATCTCTTAGAGAGTTTAGAACTATTGGACTGGGTCTCGGGGAGGATAGTGACCCGTCTATCGGACCGCACGGGGGTGGGGCTTGAGGGGAAAGGGGTAGGGGTGGCGTGGTCTCGTAACGGTCACTAGGGTCGCACAACAATATTTACATTTTTTATTGGTAAAAATTTATAAATGAGGAATTTAATAGCATTTTAACCGGAAGATGAAATCTTAATACGAAGTGTTGACTCTTGTGGATCCAACTTTGATCTTTAATATCGGTCCAATCATACAAATGAGGACATTAATTCTTTAAAAACAAAATTATAAAATTTAAAACCGGGACTAAAAAATGTTTTACATAAGTATAGTGCAATTTATGCTTGGGTTTGCTAATGTATATTATTTTGTTTCACATATATTACGAGTTTTGAGTAAATATCTCAATTTTCAAACAATAGAGCGAGAAAGTACGTGCAGAGTTCCATACCATTTATTTCCTTGGTTATCAAGTTATCTGGAAAACAAATGATTATTATATTCAATATTAAATTATTATCCTACAGAATAACCGTTGATACCCTGTTTTAATGCGTATGTTTCGCAATATTTGTAAACATTCAAATAACTACGCCCAAATTACTAAGTCAATAACGCTTAAAATTTTTAATTTAAATAACTTATAATTAACTACTAAGCAAAACAATTTTAAATTGGCCACCATCTGTATACGGATAATAATATCGCAAAGCTATAAGAATATATCGTTCAGTAAAGGTTTAAAGAATCTTCCTGCCAAACTCCGTTACCATTGTTCAGGGCATTTGGCAGTGACCGTGTAAGAGACAGATGGATTGAACTCCCAACTGATGAGTTTAATCAGCGTCTATGATCGATCAGCAATAGAAAATCCAACTTACGAGTACAAAGCATCAGTTTTTCCCGTTGATATGATGTCTTGTCCTCCTGTGTACATAATCAGGCTCATGATTCACGTGGATGACCTTACTAAGACACATTTACTCTTATACGTGGTGGGAATTCCCCTCTTAAACTCAACATTGTAGCAAGTTTGACCGACCATTGTGGGCTTCGACTCTCTTTTAGGCTACGTACATTTGAGCGATAAATGTCGCTTGGAGCGGAACAACGCATAACGCTTGCTACAAAAATCGCACCACATAGCCAGAAGGAAACATGAAAAGTGTCTTGAATAAGGCGTGAAATATCGCTGCATCTGAATATATATGTGCACGTAAAATATATGGAGACATGAAAATGCAAGTACGAATCTTGCTTCAGCTCATAGTTGGCCCCATGTTTTGACTGTTCAGAATTATTTTTAAGCTCTTCAAATGGACCTTGGCCTAATCGAACAGTGTCATGCCCTCTATTAAGAAGCTTTCTTCACTGACTACCAAACTATATTTTCTAATTGATTCGTTATACTTTGATTCCCCGTGTTCATTATTCTAGAATCATCTGCTGCTGGCCTTCAAAAGACACCCCTCATCTGGCCATAGTTTCGAGGGCCCCCATTTACTACCAAATAATTGGCTGTTATGTTATGATAATGACCCTGAATGGGTTGATTTGAGGTATTGTACTAGAGATTGAAAAAAATAAGATCTTATATTTTACTGTACAACATATTGTTGTACCACAACTATTTGATATCTTGAGTTGGTCTGATTGAATGCTGTTACACAACATCCGGTAATTGGAGATCTACCTTTTATATAACCAATATCGTTTATTTCGTTCTATGATGGCATCAACCTTATAGAGAGCTTATAATTGCGTATATTGAAATTTGGAAGGTAAAATGTGAAGTTTAAATCAACAGCAATTTGACCCACTTCGTGGTCGAGAAGTTTAAGTCGTCATTCTAGAAATATACGGCCCTACCGTTGTAGAGGCGATTGGGGTTGGTCGGTTGTCTCATGAAACCTTTTCGCTCTCCTTTCATGCAAATGTGTATACACTTCCTCTATATTAAAACTAGCCAATTCCTATCTTCGGTACTGCTGGAGCTAGGGAGTCACCCTCTGGGACTTTACATCCGATGGATATCCCCCCGACACTCCAAATCTCTTAGCGTAGCTAGCAAATATGTGTATAACTCAAACAGGTAGTGAAATGTGGCAACAAAAAATAAATAGAAACCCGTTTCTGTGACCACGTGCTCTAACGCTCTAGTATTGCATCAGTCTGGACTGACGGTGACGGGGAGATCAAGGTTCGAATCTCGGACGAATGTACTGTGGGAGATTTTACCAAAATGGTTTTCCACTCGGTATTCACGCCAATGTGGGCACACTTCCTAAAATTATAACCTCCCAAATCCCTAAAACCATTAGTGTAGTTAGTACATAAGCGTATAACCCAAACCGTTAGTGAGACGCGATGCTAAAAATATATCGAAAGTGTGATTTTGAAAAATGCTGGCTACAGCGTAATTAATAAAAAATCCTAAAAGTGTAAGATTATATAATTTATTTTGCGTTTTATTTCCATCCGAAATAACATGCAATAAATGTGGATTCACACCAGTCTCACACTATTAATCAACTGCCACAAAGCTAAGAATATTATTTGCGATAGTTATTTTGTCGAACAGTGTTTGAGATCACATGTTGCGCAATGGTGGCTTAGACAAATCTTTTTGTGTATGAAACTCTTTAGAGCCAACTTTCATCAACCTTTTTAGTGGTGCGGCTGAGTAGCATTGTTAAATAGCCTATAACAGCGCTGCTGTCACGCTGCCAATAATCTCAATATGTTTGCATGTCAACCCCATGGAAGAACAGCTATATATAAAGAGCGGTGACCTGGTGGTCTAGGGGTAAGGTGTCAGACTTATGTGTTGGAGATCTGGGGTTTAATCCTCGGTCGCGGTACAGATTTATCTGATTGCCAAACCCTTCCTTCACCTCTGACAAGACGTGTATTAATCACAACCTGTGAATGTGTGGAATGCCAAGCCTCCACCGTGGTTCGGATCCCAAGTTAAACTGTAGGTCCTCCATTTCATCTCACAATCACCCTACCATTACACATTAGCGTAAGATGCGTATAGCCCAAAAGGGTAGTAAGACGTGGTGCTAATAATAACAATAATAATAATAATAATTATTATTATTAATAATATAAAAAAGGTATCCGTAAGGTGTACCACTAAACATCACTACTAGAATATTTCGTGTAAATAGCCTCTTAAACTATTAAGATAGGACGTGACTCACCTGACGAAGGCATAGCCCTTGTCCTTGAAGACTCTGATCTCCTGGATGTTACCGAAGGGCGAGAAGGTCTTCTGCATGAGCTCCTCGGTGAGGCCGTTGGTCAGCCCCCCGCAGTACACCGTACAGTTGGTGGGGCTCGACTGGTTGTATACCTCGTCAAACGTCAGGGGCTTCGCATTAACTGGAACAAAACCGGCATCAGTTAGAGATATTCTCACTTCAGTCCGGTCAACTTTCTTGTCACACTAGGCACATCGTTTTATTGGAGAATGGCTCAGATAAATATCTATTGTACGTTAAGTGTACAGGAGAAAAAGTCATGTAAGGTGAGATATCACGACTTACACCCATAACGAACAACCGGCAAACCTATTGTTCTGTATATTCTGAATTTTACATTCCAGGACAGCAGGCGAGATAACAACAAATTATTGACCGAGCAATAGCATGAATTTATCTACTGTATTATATTAATAATTTCTAGTCTAATATTGTTATTTCTAGTTACAATTTGTTAATAGTGAATAGCTAAATAATTAATAATTAAAGATAATTTACATTATTTATTTTAAAAAAATCTAGACTATATGAATGTGGTGGTAGAATATTACCACTCGATTTAGCTCACGCGTAGTTTACCTATCTAAGAGCCAGAGATATTTCCATATCCTCAATCAAGAAACAATATAAAATTGTTTAGGACATTTTAATACCTTAACAATTCAGCAATATAATGCTGACTCAATCCTTAAATACAATTTTATTTTCATCATAATCTCTTAGATAAGACAGTTTAAGTGGATGTATTGAATAAACAACCAACAATTCAATAAAAATGCATACACAGTTTAAATAAATAGAAAACCTGTGATGTAATTCTATGTATTATGATTGTAAATTAAAATTAAAAATAGTCTTAGTGAAGGCTTATCACAAGAGAAAAATATCAAACGGCCCCAGCTCATCCAAGAGTGCAAAGTAGATAGTTTATAATTATATTTTTAGTGTCTTATTACGCATCCACATTTTCTACAATTAATTACAACTATGTCGTAGGTGTAAGTAAATTATTAGGGTTCATAATAAACGTATCAACATTTTCGTGGATAGAGAGTGGAATATGCTTTAGTACACCCTACCGGGACTATAACATCGAACTCCCCGTCAGCGGTAAACCAGATTAGATCAACGTATGCGGGATTGCCAAGTAAATAACGATACAGTCAATAAACGTGTAAAATTTTTAAAATTCTATGGTTGGATTATATATTGTGCTTACTACTTTGTTTACTCGTCATCACCATCATAATAAGCAGCTTCCAGGTGACCTGGGGTTATAAGGGTAGTGTGTCAGACTTCTATGCTGGGGATCCGGGGTTCAATCCTCGGTTCCGGCACAGATTTATCTTATTGCCAAACCCTTCTTTCACCTCTGACAAGACGTGTATTAATCAAAACTTGTGAATGTGTGGAATACCAGGTCTCCACCGTGGTTCGGATCCCACGTTAAACTGTATGTCCTCAATTTCATCTCACAATCACCCTACCATTACACATTAGCGTAAGTGCGTATAACCCGAACGGGTAGTAAGACGTGGTGCTAAGTAATAATAATAATAATAATAATAATAATAATAATAATAATAACAGTTTCCAGCCACCGGCTGTGAAGGTTTGGAACATAAACCTCCCCAACGTTTCCTTTCCTCCCACCACCTCTCTAGTTACACCTTGGCCCAGTCCTCTCCTCTCTCCTCCACACTTCTCTTCATTACATTCAGCCATCTGTCCCTTTGTCATCCTCTCGGCCTTCTACAACCCACCTCTATATCCAACATTCCCCTGGCCATCCTTTCTTTCTCCATTCTCCTCTAATGGCCATATCACTTTAGTCGTACCTACTTTATCCTCTCCTGGACTGGATCTTCCTTTACTAATCCTCTTACGCTCTAATTTCTCATCCCGTCTAATGTTTTCACACCAATTCTGCTTCTCAGAAATATAATTTCACTGGCCTGCATTCTTATTTTATCCTGTTCCTTCATTACTTACGTTTCTGCAGATTACGTTACTATCAGTAGGTATAGACATTATATATCACGCCCACGCTCTTGTTTGGCATATCCTTGCTCCAAATAAGGTTTCTCACACTTCTTATGAATGCCTCCACTTATGAGTTTAGATTAATACGTATAAATATATTTCAAAGTTACATTTATAAGTCTGCATTTCCAGTTGGATAAACCATTTGTTAAATAATACCTCCGTGTACACATTTAGAGGATTTTATCACACTCTATAAAGTCACAAATAATTAATTAAGTGTTTTTTCATTCAACGTTATATCATTTTAATTTTTTTTATGACTAAATGGGAAACGAAGAAAAATTTTTATCAAGCATTTCCAGCCTTAAAATGTAAATATTTAAACATAAATTCGACTTCATTTTAGTATCCATTCGGGATATCACATTTTAATCACACTATTGGGGTAAGGATATGAAAAAGAAAATGTAAAGAAAATGCACCCAAACTTGCATGAAGAGAGAGTAGGAAACCATTAATTTTATTTAATTATCAGTTCATCCAGCCACCGTTAATCCGTCATCGGCAAACCAGACCAAATGATCTGGGTTACTTTTGTCCACGGGCTCACTTAAGCTGGCGTTAAATAAACTAAGCGTTGATTTGTCTAATATTAGAATATATCATCATAAAATCTTAAAGGACTGAAGTAAAAAAAAAAAGTTTGGTTTGAAGAAACTCTATTCCCTTTAAATACCTAGTTTTAAGTGTAAAATTAAAGTTACAAACGATTTTAAGAGATTTGAGACTAGTGAATGAATACATTTTTGTTTTACCTTAATAAGTATTTCCAGGTCATTAAAATAAAATTGAATAAACATGTTTCAATAGTATATGTATATCCTTCACTAGATAAAATAAATTATTAAATACTTTTAAAAAGATCTCTTTAAGCACCATAATGATTTTTTTTATTATTATTTTTTCCTTCGTACCAAAGTGTGAAGTTTACATGATGCTAGGCCTAGGGTACGTTGCTTTTAGAAGGTAGAGTGCTTATAAGGTGGAAGATAAAAAAAAGAAGGATCTTCTCACCTCATTAGGCGCTTGATTACGTTTCACCCGTCTCTGTTTGACCTTTCACTGTCCCCCATCTCCCCTTCCACAGCCACACCATTCCATTTAGTATTGCGTCTCACAGTTTGATACTCAGAAAACATGAATATACACTTTCTGGGGAATTATTAAAATAATTTACCTCAAGAAACGTTATTCTACAGTATAATTGCTAGAAATTAAAACATAATATCTATACACTTGTCATCGTAATTTTTTTATTGCTCAGAGGACATCACACAACTTCAATATAAAGATTATAAAAACTTCACGTGGAATAAACTTAAAAGTACATTTGATCTGGTTTTCCTGTGACTTAGAGGTCAGGGCTCAATTCTCAGCTGCGTGTATGCAAGGTGATTTTTCTCCCTACATTGTTTATCGCTTTTATCGATTCAAATATAAGTACACTTACTCTAAATTATAACCCGCCTTGGTGGCGTAGTTGGCTAACGCGCTTGTCGTGTTGAGCTCGACTGCTGAGGACGGGGAGATCGAGGTTCGAATCAGTTCGAATCTCGGTCGGGTGAACTGGGGGTGGTTTTTCCTAAATGGTTTTCCACTCTACCTCCACGCAAATGCGGGTTCACTTCCTATAATTCAACCTTCTCAATTCCTAATCCATTATAATAATTAGCACTTAAAGCGTATAACCCGAACGGGTAGTAAGACGCGGTGCTAAATATTATTATTATTCTAAATTATATCTTTCTCATCCCTAGACCAATAGTGTGATTAAATGCGTACAGGCCAGTCAGGAAATAAGACGTGATACCATTTTTAAATGTTATGTTCTAAAGGTCTAAGATTTAACAAATATCGCTCAAACTTGTATTCGTGTGAAGCAAAATCGGGTGAGGTACAACCCATACAGAGCTTTATATAAGCACATATAAGGTACACGGTATGAATATTTGGCTGGTTTTTCTAAGGGATGACCATACTTACTACCTGATGGCCGAGACAAAAACGCCACGACTAAGTCTACAGTAAAAGAAGCATTGTTATATGGGTGTCCAAACTACGGTTTAAATTTCGTAGGATGAGACTTAAATAACATCTACACTAGCCCCATGGCTTCTTTGGTGCTGACTGACAGCTCACAGCTGACTTCTGACAGTCAACATTTAGGTATATACCTAAGTTTTGACTGTCAAAAGTGACATCTGCTAAACACATGTTTTTGCAGATCATCTGTTTCGGCGTAGTGATACGTAGTTTTGTCTGGTAACTTTTTAAAGCTGTCAGTCAGCACCAAAGAAGCCATGGGGCTACTTTAGAAAGGTTGATATTGCACATTTACATTCAAATACTAATACCTCAAGTCATGTGATCTGCAGATGTAACTTCTGATAGATATGATCAAAACCTATAAAATGACACTAATGAATTAAAACGTTATCAATTTTGGCCTCTAAAATAATGCGTTTGTATTTTTTTAAATTCCCTTGGACACACTGTCGTACTGCATACTCTCTGATAATATATTCGTGACTTGAGTTTTTACCTGATTCTCCCTAATTATCTTGAAGAAAAATCTAGCCAGGATAGTCTCACAAGGGCTTAAATAGTCAAAATTTTCAAAATGTCAATGTTTTGATTTAAGTTTAACTAAGATTGTTTCATTAGTAAATCATCATGTGAGAGTTTGAACAATGTCACCCAACATTTCCAGAATGTGTATGTTACACTATTGTATGTATTTGATAAAACCTCGAAACGATGATTTTTAATGAACATATAAACTTTAATAAATGGATTCTCTTTCAAAACAATTTTAGCAATCAAAGACTTTGTATTCCTCTTCTAAAATTTAAAAAAATATAAATATGGGGCAAAACTAAAAATCGGGATTATTTTAATAAATTATTTGAAGCGGTACACCCAAGTATGCCATCACCTTCAGGCATACTTCTGTCGAGAGCATGTAAAGCCGATTTATGAGTATTGATATTTTAGGCTGCAATTAATTTCCTTGAACTTTTTAGATAGGATAGAAGATAAGCAAATTTATCCTTTTAACATAATTCCCGACACTTTTGAACAGTTGATAGAGGAGACTGGCTTCCAAGAGCTCAGGGTATGGGTTCTGATTCTCGAAATCGTTGAGCTCTTTTCAACAGTAATTAACTAACAGCCGTCGAACCTGATGTTTACACTGTTATAGTATTAAGTTAGATGATAAGTCATGTGGAGATATATTTAGCTGGTTCATGTGTTTATTTTAAATATTCCTTGCTAAAATAAAAAAACTCATCTCTACATAATTTAAGAATCAGAACAGGATATCATGGTTAAGGTTCGCAATTTAGATATATAGCAAAAGCATACATATAAAATTGTTTGTTCAATCTATATTTTAAACTCTAGATTATTCATACGTAGGTTATACAGTTTGCAGATTATCCGTACACCCATCCAGAGACTACTTTTCAATTCCGTTTTCCAGATACATTTTAACCAGGCTTCCGAGAAAATGTTGGCGTCCCGAAAGGTCACTGTTGATTTTGTAATCTGGCGAACATCATGGAGTGTTTTTTTTTTTTAATAAAACGGTTTGTAAAGGATGTATTAATGTGGAATGATCCGCTTCGGTAGTTGCGTGGTATAACGCGTCACTATCATAATATAATTAATTACCGATGACGGGTATATCAGGGTTAGAATCCTAGCTAGATGTGTTGTGTCATTCCTAAATGTTTTCCTACTCTCCCTCAACGTAAATGTACGTAAAGTTTCTATAAAATATCGTAGGTGACCTGGCGGTCTAGGGTTAAGGTGTCAGACTTCTGTGCTGGCGGCCGGGGTTCAATCCTAGGTCCCGGCACAGATTTATCTGATTACCAAACCCTTCCTTCACCTCTGACAAGACATCTTGTTAATGTGAGGAATTCCAGGCCTCCATCGTGGTTCGGATCCCACGTTAAACTGTAGGTCCTCCATTTCATCTCACAATCACCCTACCATTACACATTAGCGTAAGTGCGTATAACCCGAACGGGTAGTAAGACGTGGTGCTAATAATAATAATAATAATAATAATAATAATAATTCTATAAAATATATCCTAAAGTAGCCCCATGGCTTCTTTGGTGCTGACTGACAGCTCACAGCTTTGAAAAGTTACCAGACCAAGTTATGTATCCCTACGCGGAAACATAATATCTGCAAAAACATATGTTTAGCAGCTGTCACTTTTGACGGTCAAAATTTAGATATTATACCTAAATGTTGACTGTCAGAAGTGAGCTGTGAGCTGTCAGTAAGCACCAAAGAAGCCATGGGGCTACTGTACTTCTTAAGTCATTAGTGTAAATATTAGGATAGCCCAAACGGGAAGTGAGACGCGTGGAATGCACGAAACTGGGGTTGATATATAGATATTAAATTTATTATTACTTTGTATTATTAATGTTTTTGGTAATATCCGTGCAATTCTCCTCTCATTAAATTGAATTGTCAGAAGTCTAATGTGATTATTTCAATTTTTGAGAATCAATTTTAATATGTGATCAAACAAATTATTTTTGGAACTATCAGTAAAGGTATTCCTATAAATATCCGAATCTAATAGGCCTCTCATATAAAATAATCATAGCTTGAAAACGTTTTAGATTTTTTTTTACAAATAAACCGTGTATAAATAAAACCAAACAAGTGCTTTATATATGAAATTGGTATACGGCCATGCCAGACTTAGTTTATTGTAAAATGTGAGAAAATTAATAGATATATTTACTTTTCTAGCCTATAAATAGATAGCTTTTTATTAAAAACAAAATTATTTCTATCTCATAACTTTACTAAAATCTAAAATCCTTGTGTGTCTGAAACTAGTAAAACAATTACTCAAATTATTCAAAATACAGACCGTGGGGAAAGGAAGACATCTATTAGCTAATTGTCCTTCACTAACTTGTTTAAATTTTGACTGACGTAGCTATTTTTCAACGAAACATTCTAAAGATTATGATATCTTTAAACAGTGACATGTTAAAGGATAACATTTTGTATGAACTTGTTTAGCGGGGAAGTTGATTGAATAATATTTAAACTATCAGTGTCATGGATTTACTAGTTGTGTTTAGCTTGTCAAACTATCGAAGCTGTTGAAATATATTTCATTATACTAACTTAAAATGTATCATTTTCTCTTTTAATATAAGTATATAGTTATATATTACATTAGAAGAGCTGTTACAATGAAATATTCCAACAACTCTATTTTAGTTGAAAGAGCTTTAACTCACTAGCACTATAACAATCTTATATATCAAAATATAAAACTAGTATTTATATCAATTCCTGTATTACATTTTATTAGTTTTCTCATACATCTCATTTTATTTCATTTTCATTTAGTTTTATATTATTATGATTATAGTATTAGGAATATTTGATTTGTTATAAAACAAAATGTATATTAAGTATTTTAGTGTACTAGAAATACAACAAATGGTTTTACAATGAAAAAGTCCTTTTTAAATCTTAATCTTTACTATTAAAATTAACAACTTTTCAACTTATTGTAAACTTATAGTAGAAACTGGTGTCGAACTAGTTTTCTTTTAGACAAATCATAATCAACAGTTTAAATGTTTAAAGGGAGACCTAAGCAGTGATAGTTAAAACATTGGTAAACAAATTATAGGTGCGTGTTGCTGTCAACCTGCAGTTTCCTACCAATAGAGATCCGATTAAAAGGTTTTTATTTATTTCTACTATTATTTGATTGGAATGTATTAGTTCAAATCTAGCTAAGTGTAGTGCATAGAAAATACTAAACAAGTTTTGTAACAAAAATAATTTTAATGTTGATAAAATATATGTAATTAGACACCATAATTTATTATATCTAATAAACTAAGATATGCTGAAGCTTAACAATAAAAAAATGTTTATTTAAATAATAGCTGAGCTTTATACAAAATATATGTTGCACTAAAACATAGTAAAAGAGTCACACACATTCATAAAAGAAAATATTTAAAGACTTGAAATACTTTTGAACATTACGATTGACTTATTTGACTGTGATGAAAACAAAATAATTATAATATTTTATATCATACTTATATAATCTCTGTAATTTGTCAATAATCATTAACGAAGCAAGTGTTGTAATAAATAATTATCTGACACCATGATGGGCCAGTGAGAAATAATAGACAAATCAGAAATATAAAAGGTGTGTGCATGGATTTTAAAATGTGCTGTGCTAGTTTTAAAATTCAGAAATATTATAAAATAAAGATGTTATAATTAGAGTAATAAAATTACAATAAAATTGAGTGAAAGGCCATAGAAAAAGATAAAAAGAATGCAAATGTAAGATTATGAAATGGATAAATATCTATAAGCGAATAATATTAAAATTTAAAAAAAATGTAATATATGATATTAAATGTATGAATTTATAAAACAATCAATAAAATATTAGAAAAAATATACAAAAAATATAAAGAATAATAAAATATCAAAATCATTCTATAAAGCAAAACTTAACTTACGAAAGTTTGTGCGAAGTATTGTGTGGTTGAATGTAATCTGAAATAAATATTCAGGAAATCTAAGTTCAGTATTTTTCATCAGATATACTTGAAATTGTACCAATCTAATGATTTTATTCAGTAAATAAGTTTTATAAACACTGTATTTTTATGTAATATAATTAAACCATGGTTGACACACTTTGTAAGTTCTGAAATTCCATTAAACATAGAGGTTTTCCAAACAATTCTGTTAATAAAATATCCTGAAATTTTCATTAAAATAAACCTAAAAAACGTGATTTGTAAATTGATCTCAATACAGGGTTGATACACATCTTAAAATTTAAAATTCTCTAACGCTGCCATGTTTTCAAAACCAAGAAATATTCATTTTTCCAGTATTTAATCTGAAAGTCAGTAAAATATATCATGATGGTCATTTTAAAAAAAATATTGTTGACTCAAGATTTATTAAAGAAAAAATTGTTGTTGCTTAATATATATAATATCATAGATTGGAGATAAACTAATAGTTTACACTGTACTATACTTTTCTATTTTGTATTTAGAAATGTATTGAAAAAATATCTGAGAGCTACAATTACTTTTTTAAATTCCCTTTATTTGTAATTGAATTGACCATGTCACGCCAAATTCCATGATTTTTCTATGTTCATATTGATTTTCCTGAGCGTATCAACCCTGAAATCTTTACTTATCCTACCACTTAATCCATTATTACAATATACGTTGGTGTCTAATAAATGCATGCTAATTAAGCTAAATGTCTATAATATAATAGATAATAGTCTATAGTATATTTTTAATCAAATGTTTTCTTTAGAGGTAAATATGTTGATTAAGGTGATTTTAGTTTCTATGACACAGATCTAAATTAAACATTCTTTACATTAATTAAATGTTTTTCATATAGTGAAAGATATGTGTGAAATCATCTAAGTTATATTTCACAAAATAATTTTTTACATTTAATGATAAAATTAAATCATATTATCTTATCTGAAGAATTTTTATGGGAAAATTATATATATATATATATATATAAAATTAAGCTAGTATATCTAACTAAATAGGTATATTTTATGGTTCATAAATCTTTCTTAAATTAAATTATTATTATGATTATATTTTATTAATATTAAATTAATATAAACTGTCATGTCGTATGCATAGATTTGGTAGTTAGTATAATATTTCCAAGCAATTGGCTAGAGCTAATTTACAAGGTTATTTAAGGTAAGATTAACATATTAACAATTTTAGTATCCTCTTCTTAATAATTATAGTTACGACATTGAAGAAATGTAACTTTAAGCTGAGACGTAGCTTTTATTTGAAATATTTTATTTCCCTAATCGTTCTTAGTACTTAAAAAATATTTACTTGTAGTATAATATATTCAACACTAATATAGCTTATTAAATAAAAAATTTAATTGAGATAAAAAACTAACACATTTTATAAAATAATATTAACTATAATAAATATATTTTATTTATAATTTAACATTATTATCATAATATGTGACTAAAATAATTCATTGCTTAAAATGATACTTCTATATTATACTCTTACCTGCATTTCTAATCAACGCGAAAGGAAAAGTAATCATAATAATAAAAATAAAATATTGGATCATTCGATAAATATTTTCACGTTTTTTTCTGTTTTTTTATCTGTTATTCTCTTTATAAAAAAAAAGTAACAGGATGCATAAATAATACAAGAAAAACTGTAGAATGGCGTGTTCTTAGGCAATTGTAATAGCAATCCCAACGGTAGGGAACAATAAAAAATCAAAAGGGGGTTGAGGAGGAATAGAGGGGATGGGAAAGCTTGTGCAGGTAGAAATAATACGTCATTATTCATCGCTAAACAACCTTCTGGAAAGGAAGACTGTTCTTCAGATTACTAATGGAACCAGGGGCTATTCGGTTTCATTTCCCTACTTTTACGATAGTGTTCTGTTATGCACAGCTCTCAGCTAATAGAGAGCTATTGTAAGGCCGACATAGCGGAGGGGGTTGAACGCGCATGCGCATAGGCACGACTGTTTAAACATGCTAGGGTATACAGAAGAGTTTAAGTGGATTCCTTTTACTACAATTTAGACCACGTGCATACCAACATAACAACTGGAGACCTTGTGGTCTAGGGGTAAGGTGTCAGACTTCTGTGCTGGCGGCCGGGGTTCAATCCTCGGTCCCGGCACACATTTATCTGATTACCAAACCCTTCCTTCACCTCTGACAAGACATCTTGTGAATGTGGGGAATGCCAGGTCTCCACCGTGGTTCGGATTCCACATTAAACTGTAGGTCCTCCACTTCATCTCACAATCACCCTACCATTACACATTAGCGTAAGTGCGTATAACCCGAACGGGTAGTAAGACGCGGTGCTAATAATAATAACATAACGACTTTACTTCAATCGGATAGCACGCAGGATATGCCATCAAGATAAGTCTGGTTGACAGGATTGGTCTTTGGTGAGACTTATCTTCAGAAGACTGGCGAACTAGTGACCAATATGTATTGGTAATAAACAAACTTGGAGGCTCCATTCTTACTGCTGTTGTACTAGCAGTCTAGCCTTCACTTCTTTCCCGTACACAGGGAACTTCTACTTACTTTGTTGGGCTTTATTCTTCTTCCGTTTGTCTAAATCTCTCACAACTGCTATGTAACACTCTTGTGGACAAAATTACTCTTCCTACCTCCTGCCTAACTGTAATACAAAATAAACTTCCATCAACTACCACACAAAACATCTCTAGTGGTAGATTTAGATGACTGGCTTAATTGGCCACATGGTCTAAGCGGCGTGTCTTAAACCTTTTTGATTTTGTGGGCCGCATGTTTCTTAAAATATATATGCGTGGGTCGTATAGTTTCAAAAATATATCAAGCAAATAATGAATACTAAAGAGTAAGGGGGTGGGAGTAACTTGTGAGTCTCAACTACTTGTAAGAAAGTTTGGTCTGTTAGTGGCCCAGACAGGTAAGTGTTTAATTAAGGAGTGTAAGACTTAGAGAACGGGTAAGCGGTGATAATTCTTGAGGACGGAACTTACATGTATGTACAGTGCATAAATTTACCCGAAATCTTTTGCGAGCTAAATAAAATCAGCCAACAGGCCTGATCCAGATGGTGAACTGTAGGTTGCCAACCGCTTGTGTATGGTGTCAAATTCTTAATATACAAGACTGCCACTAACGGGAGATCAGTTTTCGAATCCAAGTTGGGTGTATTGAGAAAAAAAATGTTCTTTAAAATAAACTTTTTCTTTCTATCTACGCAAATGAGATTACCCTTTCTTTGCTACAACCTTTCTTTTCTATAACATATTAGTTCAACTAAAAACACATGCGTGTACGGACTAAACGGGGGGTAAGACGAGGAGCTAAGACTTAAAATAAGATAAAATAATTACTTGGACTTTATTTCAAGTATTAAAAAGGTGACTTTTGTGCCCAAACTTGATTTTAAAAAAAAGTCAACAAAGTGACGGACAAAACTAATGGCCAGCAAAAGTGATTAAAGATTTGCTACCAGACCTGGATCTGATTTTATGGTAATGAAAATGGTTGGACTCGAACTACGGTTCGGTGTGTTGAGGTTGGTTTCACTAAATGATTTTTCACTCTACTTCCATGCAAATGTGGGTAATTTTTATAAATACACCTTTCACGCCCTTGAACAATTTGTGTAATTAATTGTGGCTAACCAAGATTAGTATTAAGTCTCAAAGTAGTAAATGGTATGGTGTATCGCACAGACTTTCTCTCTCTCTTTTTATCTTAAAATAGACTATATTTAAAAACTCTTTAAGACTTGTGAAACGAAATAACATGTCTATACATTGTTGTAGAAACAACACACCAAAGATCATAACTGAAACAATACACATTGTTACTTACTCACGCTATGGCATTAGGAACTAGGAACACTGTTACGGAAAAAATAAGAATAAAGAAATATATTTGTCCAACAAAGAGCATAAGAATCTCATTCATTTTAACAGATCTGAATTAAAAAGAATATATATTTGCTTTTAGTTAAGAAATTATTGTTTTGATAAAGATAAATTTCAAATAAAAGATGTATATCTTGAATATTACTACAACTTTACAATGATAAGCTATCTCGTATTTCAAATACATAGGTGCGGAGAAACTATGATTTTTTTATTTCCTCCATTTTAAGTACCCTCATAGTAATTTTCATAATAAAATATAATTTCCATCTTGTTAAAAATGTTAAACAGTGTTTATATATAAGATTTAACCAAAATCTTAAGAGAGAAATTTGAAAAATCGAGTTTTTTGACAATCACAATACTTTCTCTCCAAAGTGTCGAGAGAAAGTAAAAATATGATATATGATTTGTAATTAAAGTGATAATTGCCACATAGCCTACACCACAACGCTCCTATTATAGGTTCCTAAGCTAGACTATAGTCAAAACTAGATGTAGCTACCAAATATTACGTGTGCGAATACTCGCACTATCTTGAACTAGCTAGTCAAGAGAAAAACATTTGTATTTTGCTCAATGCCATGCACGCAATAGACTTGAAGGGGAGATCTAATCATAATTTTTGGCTGAGTGTACTGCAAGTGATTTTTACATACATTCTACATGCTAATTATGGTGCATTTCCTCTCATTTATCTTCCAAATACCGTTCTCTTGGATTAAGTCATTAATAACCTTGTGTTTAATATACTACATTAAATAAATAACACCACATTAATGAGCTATTTTAAAAAAATATTGTAACAAAAATTAGGTATTCCAAGTATTCTAAGTTTTATATAATTAATATTATTAAATCACTTATCGATGGGCACGCAAGCTAAGGCGTCCGCTTTGTCTCACATGGTTGGCCCATAGTAGGGAGGCATGGACTACATTCCCGATTGGATGGGGCCGAAAATGTTTATTTTAAATAGGTTTTAAATTGACCCACTTAGATGCGGGTATGTTTCCTATACATTTCTATATCGCGCATTCCTGTCCTATTAGAATAAACTGATGATAGTCCGGATGAATAGTAAGACACAGTGAACATGTTAAACATTTTACATAAGGTCACCGTTCTTTCACATCTCGTATCTTAGTGTATAGCCCGACGCGGTGCCAAGGAAAAAAATTAAATTGTAGCTTAGTATTTTATATACATTCACATTCTTTTTTATATGTAGTCAAAGGAGATAACGATTATTTTACTTCATAGGTAATTTATCGACGTATTGTTTTGTCCACATTTTATCGATTGTTTAAGGAGACCACCTAACGGAAGTACTAATACACGTTACAGACGCATGGAAATCTCGTATTTTTAACAAAGTGGTTTGCTTTTTAGGATTGTATTTAAGGTCAAAATGTAATATGAGATACAACACGTCTCTCTAAAATTAAAAATCTTATAATATATGTTGTATTTTTAAAAATAATTATGAAAAGGTGAAATTAGTTGGTTTTAATGGGATTTTAAAACATATCACAAAACTGAGATCAAAGTAAATGCCAAGAAAAATAAATCTAGCCCGCCTTAAACAAATAAAAACAACTTTTAATAGGGCTACCACATTTATTAAATTTTTTAAGATAGCTATAGATTGTTTTAATTGTTCTGATCTTCAAAAATACCACTCTCATTAGAGCTACCCACTGGGTGGGTATGTCCCTTCAAGTAGGTGGTGCAATACAGAATAATATGCAACATTTTCTAATGATCAGAATCTGAGAACCATATAGATTACTTTTATAGGTGTATGCAGGCTACAATATATAAATTTGCTAATGTAGCCAGAGGCATCCCTCAGTTTTTTCAAGCATACCCTTAGTGTCTGGTCCCGCTCTCATTTTCTAAACTACTTGATTTTTTTAGTTACCTAAATCGTTACTCATAAGATTTAAAAAAATACGGATGCAATGTTTCATCTTTATAAGTTTCTTGGTTTTGAAGTTACACTCACCAATGGTCAGGCGGTTTAAGTAGACAAAGCACTAGTGAATAGTTAATATATTTTTTTATTGTTAAAAGATTTAGCTGTATTTTAATATGATAAATGTTATGTTTATGTGAATACATTATTAACAATGTGTACGTAAGATTAGATGAAATATTTGATTTGAACATAAGCTGTTTAGTTTTTAAAAGCAAAATAAATGCACTCCACTTAATAGAATGATTAGGAAACAACAAATTAAAACAAACTATAATTTATCTTTGTATTTTAGATTTAAATACTCTTTGGACTAGATGTTGATTGTTTTACAAGGGGATTAACCTAGATAGAAAATATGTTATTACTATATTAAACAACTAGCATTTAATCGTGACTTCTACTCGTATATAACAATATATCAACACTTTTTACTTTAATATATTATAAAAGAATAAACTTGTTTAGAGCATTGTTTTATTTGTGTACGAAGATTCACGAATAAACCTAAACTCAGCCTCATTCCTGCGGGATGGTATATATCTTAAAGTTATTCTCTGAAAAGTAAGTAGTACAACAGAAGTTATATCACGATCCGAAGAGTAGGCTACATTTTTAATTTACTGGCAGCAAACCAACAAACATAAAAAACACATTTTAATACTGATTTATTTTATATTATCGTTTATCGAACCTATAAAAAAAGGAAAATCCACAACATCCGAATGCGTATACAAACATTATATGTATAGATCTACTAGCTAAGAAACCAAAATTAAGTAGATTAAAGAATAACTCTATAGGAGGCACCGTATCACACTAAATAAAATCGTTTTATTGGCCTAGTAACTAAAAAATAAATATATATAACCTAATTTTCAAGCAATACTACAAAATGACTGAAAAAAATCCTAAATTTAAGACACAAATAAAGCCACAAGCAACGGCTCTCTTACGTGGAGGCATTGTTTCAATTTATGCCAAAATAAATAGTTTGAAAATACTACCATCGTAAAAAGAAATTAAGTAAATTGACAGAAACCATCTAAATCAAGCAACCTAACCTATCAAACAAAATTGTGCTATCGGCCTAGTGGCAAGAAACAAAACTAAGTAAATCTAATTCACAGGCAGCATTATCAAATTACTGAATATATACTTTGTGGCTTTGAGCCATTAGCTGACTTACAAAAACGCACACAATTATTTATGTATATACCCCAAAACACTAGTTGCCAAGGAGATTTTCAATTAATTTATTGATCTTTACAAAGCCCTCGTTGCAAAGGAGATTTATAATTGGTTTGCTGATCTTTCCAAAACCCTCGTTATTAACTTACAAAGAAGATATATATAAGGTATACATTTAAAGTTAATATATTTTAATTGTTACAAATCTAAGACGCACATTTAACCATATTAAAAGTATTTTTTAGAATCTACTTCACTCACAGCTGAAATAACTTGATGTTTATCAATCACTATCTATTCTGAAAAATAAAAACTACAGCTGAAAAAGTCAAATCTCGACAAACAGAATCGAGGGCACAGGCAGATTTAGAGTTTTATTGTGTTTATAGATACAAATTTATAGAAAATGTAACATTATTCACGTGATTTAAGGGGTAGAATCCCAATGTATCTAAACATAAAAATACACCCAATGCGCAAATCTTTCATATTTCCAATTTGCATCTTTCTAGGCGTATTAATTTTGGAGTTCAAGTGCTAACACAAACACACACAGACAAATGGACCAACACACATCACATTTTATCAATATAACAATAATGATAGCAAATTTTTTTCTATAAATATTAAAAATTGTACTTGTGTTGAAATATTTTGTACTGCGTTTGTGTACTATGAGTGTCGAGACTTTGTGTCAGAATTCCTAACGCCAAGAGCTAGACTAAACCTGCAACTTGTCGAACATTACTGTTGATGTAATTGCATATAATAGAATCGCAGGCGCTTGCTGCAATTACAGGTTTTACTTTTAAGAATGTTTTACATTTTCTTACTTTGGATTAACTTTAGGTAGAATGGAAGGGAGAGTGAGATAAGCTCCATATTTTGACAACTATTCAATAAACATTGAGATAACTAACTCTATGTAGAAAATTAAACTAAATATACTTTAATAAGATATATAATACTTGGATATTTATTTTTTAAATACATTGGTCCAAGTTACTATATATATATAAATGATAAAACGATAAGAAATTGAGATTAAAAACTAGATGTGGTAATTTGAAAGCCTAGAATTTTAGAACAAATTAAGAAGTAATGAATAAATTGAAATAAATGTTTAAAAACAGAAACTAAATGTAAATATACAGTAATACAAGTGAGATATATAATGGAGTTTTAATAAAAAATTATGATGATTTAAAACTCGAGTTTAAAATGTTATAATCTACAAGATGAATAATTTAATGAGATTATATTGGTTTATTTCTATTAGGTACTTGAACAAGTTAGAATAGACATTGGAAATAAAAATAATTAAAAACTGGATTAATTTATTACAAGTGAGGCTTGTAAAATTTAATAAATCACATCATAAAATTGATATATACTTAATAAAATAAATGTTTTACGTTATAAGTTAAAGTAAGGTTGTGTAAAATGTTCATTTGGATATGATAATATAATATATTGGATCAAATAATAAATAGATGGTTAAAAATAATCAGCCAATGGACATATTTTTGTATTCACAAGTGAATATTGTAAAAATTCAAAATGTCAAAAATTATTATCAGAATAAAAATATGTATTTACTATTTTAAGATATGAATCAGGTTATGTTACAAAGCTACTCAATGGAATGCAGGGGTTTACAATGTGATATCCTAATATTTCAAATAATTTAAAAGTTTGTAAATAAAAGATTAAGCTTCAAAGTCGTAACTTGAAGAAAGAGTCCTTTGCTTCTTGTATAGTAGACGCTGACTTGGCGGTCTTGAATCATCTTATTGTCAACGCGTTTCAGAAAATAATTTATATCATCAGGAAATAGATTGTGGAATTTTATAAGCCCAGTCATTACTTATTAATACACAACTGATTAGTATATATGCTATAGTAGCATCTTGGTTGAATGAAATTTATATAAAATGCTAACATATTTCCATGTGGGCAACAATGATAACATTTAAAATATTATTAATATTGATATTTATAAGTATTGATAGCATCTATCAAAAGTGACAGCTGAATATCACACGGCCTGACGTAGTAATACGTGAAAGTAGATCTAGTAGATATTATAGCTGTCAGATAAGGTTCTGTCTATTAATTTTAGACTATATAACTGTTTGCTTACTAAATTAACCATCCTAATCTTGAAAATAAGTGAAAAATACATTTAAGTCACAAAACATTAGACTACTAAAATGGGTATTGCATACACAGTTGGGTACGTGGATTACGTCAATCTTTATCTAGTTCACCTTAATGTGGGCGGGGAGGTTAGTATTTAAATTCTGGGAGGGTTTGCTAAGAGTTTAATTTCCTCCGCTCTTCCTTCATTCAAATTTGGATTATACATTTCTTATTCTTATCTCCCTTGTGAAGTTAAATGTGCGTATCCCAAATGGCTAGTAAGAGGCAGCGGTAAAAATAAAATGTTTTGCTATTAATTTCATCATATTACCATTGATAGAACCCACTTCAGTGATCAAATGGTCTAATGCGTCATTCTTATGCTGGACTTGTCTGCTAATGGAGGGGATATTGGCGTTAGAGAACCAATCAGGTATACTGAGGGTGGTTTATCCTAAATGATTTTTGATCTTCTTCCAAGCAAATTCCACTAGGTTACCTTTAAAATGCCTCCTTCCTCATCCCTACCACATTATAATAATTAACATTAATGTGTATAGCCTGACCAGGTAGTAAGAAGCTCTGATAAAAAAAACTTTTTTTAAATTTTGAAAGGTTTTCCACATTCAGCCAAATTTATCTAGATCCAAATCGTTCTCTTAAAAATGAGATTACATTTTTTGATTGTAGCCTATTCTAGTCCTATGTCAGAGAGTTGGAACTGATAAATGCCTTGATATTAACCTAGATATGAGTGAACTGAAACGAAAGAGGGGGTGGGCGGAGAAACGAACAAATAGAACAAAGATAAAGCTGTAGACAAGGAACATGAGACGATATGATGAAGGATGAGATCGAAAAGGAAGACAAAAAAACACTGAAGAGAAAGAAAGATGAGAATTACGTCCTAGTTCGTCGTTACATTCCCCTAAAAGAAAAGAGAAGGAAATCAACTTCACGTCAAATAACCCTCCTCCCAGCTCTCTCTTTCTCTCTCTTTCTCTCTCCTCTCTCTCTCTCAACCCCCCCTTTTCCTGGGCCCAGAAATTGAAGTATTGCCCCAAACATAACCGGTGGTTTCATATCGAAAAGTACGCCTCTTACGTGAGCCATCATCATCCCTTCAACCCTTCCATGAAAAGAGCCCAACCCTATCCCAAACGAGTGATGGCGTCCGTATGGGCCAGAATACATATAGAAAATCGATTGTAAGCCCCTCGTCACAATCTATAAAGTAGTGAGATTATCACCGGCCGGTGGAGAGAATGTCTGGTGTGAGAGCCTAGCAGGTAACGTTGGTCTCAAGAAGGTTCTGGATGCTACGAGCCGAATACCTCACATATTTAGTGGCAAGCTTAAGGCCCCGATGGGTTTCCTATAGTCTCTAGTACACGCCGTTCAGGAATGGCCAGAGAATGTGAGAGGCGATGAGGTTTGGTTAGGGATGCCAACGAGCCTCACTAAGTTATGGACTGCTTTTTGTGTGTGTGTGTAAATATACGTATATATAGGCTCCATAAGGATGGTAAAATGGGAATATCGTTAGAGATTCGTTGATAGTTCCTATGGAAAATAAGCTAAAAATTTTGGTTTAAAACTGAATAATATAAATTCAAAAAGAAACAATCCACACATTTTGTTTAAACATATTCCCAGTTCAAAACAAGGAATAATGCCACAAAGGTGAAACCTTTTTACTATTATTTTACAGATACTTGATAGATTATTGGGTTGAATTTCAGAAAGCTACCCCTTGAAGGAAGTTTAATTCTATCCTATTATAACTTTTAATTTTATACGAAAGCCATCTTTTGGATAAATATTATATATATATTTGTGTTTTGGTGACTCATGAATGTCTCACTTTAGTATTGAAGTTGGAAATCTGAGGTTTATTTTTCCCATAAGTACTCTTAGGCTCTTTTTTCTGGAGCCATATCAACGAATCTTGTTCAAAAGGATTGAATTTTATGAGAAAGCTATATGGTTCGATGTATGACAACATTGTAGAAACTTTTCACACCATAAATTTTGGTTGACATGATCACCACTAATTTGATTGAGGTCATTTAATTTACAGCCCCATGTAACAAATATGTAAATAGCTACATTGCGACTGGGAATAATCAATAGGTCAAATTTGGCTAACACTCATCTGTCATATCGGTCAAGACTAAGTTATATCTCTTTAATTAAGGTAGTTTTGGGGGGTATTGGGGGGAGGGGGTACGCCATGACATACGAACCATTCGGACCATCCATGTATTTTCACTAATGGGTAAGATATGAAGTTAGTATTATTATTATTATTATTATTAGCACCGCGTCTTACTACCCGTTCGTGTTATACGCACTTACCCTAATGTGCAATGGTAGGGTGATTGTGAGATGAAATGAAGGAACTACAGTTTAACGTGGAATCCGAACCACGGTGGAGACCTGGGATTCCCCACATTCACAAGATGTCTTGTCAGAGGTGAATGAAGGGTTTGGTAATCAGATAAATCTTTGCCGGGTCCGAGGATTGAACCCCCGCCGTCAGCATAGAAGTCTGACACCTTAACCCCTAGACCGTATGAAGTTAGTAGAATGTAAAATAAATGTACCTACATTTCCATGAAAGCATATTGAGAAATTATTTGGGAATTAACACCCTTAGTTCACCCAAACGGTATTTGAACCCCAATCACTCCATCGGCAATACAAAGGTGAGAGCAACGCATTATGTAATGCGACCATTGAAGTGGTATAAGTTCAATTAAACTACGAAGTAGAGTTTTGTAAATGTAGTTTCAAAATGTAATTTTAATTGAATTAAAATTCCAGCCAGTGCTGAGTACATACAACAATAGTAATAATTACTTATAATGATGACAGCATCGTCCAAGAGGTCAACATTTCCAATAAATTCAACTTTACCAATCCCAAACACATTATCATAATTAGTATATACATACGTATAACCCAAATGGGTAGTTAAAGGTATTGCTAAAGAAATAGTACCCTAATCACTACGCAAAATACAAATTCAGATCCACTAATCCCTTAGCAGTAATATTTTGTCCACATCCATAGTTCTAGTTCGTTCCCATTAAACCAAAAAGAGTCTTTCTTCCCTTTTTACATGTACTTCAGTCTGCCAGTATCGCTAGGTCAGTTTGTTAGGCTATGTTAGGTCTGACTGGTAATGAAAGAATAGACAGATAAACAGTAAGTGGGACAGAGTTGGTAATCCAACAACCTACCTTCAAACTACTCTTGTCATAGCTAAATTTCTAAGCAGACAATCAATATTTGGGGTTTATTCTAATAAAAAAAACAGTACTCACAACCCATCATTATTTATATATTTTGAGAAAGGAAGAATATGATCAAAACAAACCAAGCAATATCATAACTATAAATTAGCGTGAAACCTGTGACATTAGTTGCTTAAAAATGGAGCTAGCGCTATAGTTTAGAACGCACATATTCAGGGAAGTGAAAATTAATTAAAACAGTTTGGTGTCGGAGAAGAGGAGCCTATACCTGCTTCGATAGTTTCATGATCTAAGGAGTCACTCTCATATTAGACTAGAGCAGGAGATTGGGGTTCAAATCCCGGTCGAATGTTCTAATAGTGACTTTTCCCAAATGGTTTACCACTCTCCCTCCACGAAAATGCAAGTACAATTTTTCTAGATTTAACCCTATTCAAATTCAAGGAGAGCATTGAAGCAGCAACATGAAAAAAAAACAGAAAAAATACAAGAAAAGTACTTAACAATTAAAGAGTATATCAATGGACAGCCAGTTGCGCAACAACGAAATATGAATATAAAATAAATGGTACGAAGCTCCGCATGGACTTTTTCACGTCATTGTTAAGAAACAAAATATTTGCTCAAAACTCGTTATGTATGTGAAACGAAATAATAGGCTATACACCAGCAAACCCGAGAAAAAATTTCGTTATACTTCCGTAAAACGTTTTTTGACTCCCGGTTTTGAATTTTATAATTTTATTTTTAAAGGATTAAAATCCTAATTTGTATATATGAACTAATAAAAAAAGTCGCTATTGGGTTCACAAGGGTCAACATATCGTATTAAAATTTCAACTTCAATTTAAAATTTTCGTCATTTTATTAGGGGTTAAACATCTTCAGGTCATCGCATTGCTATTAAGCTCCTCATTTAAAGATTTAGACCAATAAAATAGGTAAATATTTACTATTGAGTCTCAAGTGATGGATATAGATCATTGGTTTACAAACATTTCCCCTAAGAGGTTAAAGGAAAAAGAACATAATTTTTTGAGATAATTACTTATTTAATTACTAAATGGCATTATAGAGATTATAGCGTAAACATTTAAGTAATATATTTGTATAACTTAAGCTCAAAAAATTATATTAATAATATATTTAATATATCAGAAACCTTTGCTTTTATAAAAATATAGTTCAAATAATTTTTATTTTAGTATAAATAGACCTACATATTTGAAATGATAAGTAATATCATATCTCAAAGAGCTACGTAGGTATGTTAAAGATTTATAATCTACGCATCCGTACGGAATAGTTAAATTAACCTTGACGCAAAATTAAGAGTAGCCACTTTGTTTCTAATATTAATCAATGCTTAAAAATTAAATTTAGTCAAAATCGTTAAAACCTATTTTAAGATTTTTTTTACCTTTAGTTAACCACTCTTGATTTTAGGGTAAGACAGACACGTAGACAGACGGGTTTTCAAAAACCAATTTTAAGGATTCAGGGGTTTATGAAACGTTGATATCCATCAAAATATCGGGTTGGATTTTTTTGACAGTCGTCATACTTCTCCTTAATTGTTCATAAATTTTAAATATATACATACGTATAACTATAAAACTATGTTTATTATAAAATATATGTTTCAAGTAAAAGAAATTTATTATAAATATACCTACATATTTGCAATAGTAAGTAATTTCATATCTCAAATACTTATGGATATATAATTAAAAATTAGAATTTACCCTTAAAATCAATTTGACGAAATATTTAGACTGGCCACTTTGTTTGAAATATTAATCAAACTTCAGAAATTAGAAATAATCGTAATCGTTGGAGCCGATTTAGATAAAATAAATTTTTTCTATTTTCACCCTTCAGTAAACTACCCTTAATTTTAGGGTTTAATATCCAACTCCAATAATACCTCTGGACAACCCTATTAAAACCACAGATACGTAGTTTCAGTCCGATCGGTAAAATAGTTTAGGCTCTAGCCGGAGGTAGAAATAGACAGACAGACGGCATTGTTAAAACCACCTTTTCGGATTCGGGAAGTCATGAAACATCGACACTCATCAACATCTTCAATTAGATTTTATTTGACGATCACAACCGATTATTTACCTGCAAAGTAGCAATAAAGTAAAAAAGCTTAAATAATTATTAAAAAACGAATCTTTCCAGTGTTTTAGACAACTCTTCAAAGGACCAATTATTACCACCTGTCTGGAAAGTTTTCTTATTTACATTAATGGGGTAGGTATGAGGAGGGCTGATTTCAGACAAGGCAGTAACATTTTCTTGGAGAGAGTGTTGGAAGCCATTGATGGAGAAAGAACACCGCAACACACACAACCAGCATTTTAACGCTGACCTCCCCTTCAACCTCTAACCGAAAATATGTCTGCCTTTGTCCAATAGCTAACCCGCATGTGTGGTGACTTATCTCACCGAGTTGATCTAACGAGACATATTCTCTTTGAGTTTATTATTTCAAATTCGAAATTCAATCGTTGATCAGATGATCACTCGACCTTTGCACACGGAAGGGATTTCAATGGGGGTGATACGTTTGTGACGTCTTTAAAGGGAACAAGAGTGGCGAAGTTAAAATAAAAAAATATTCAAAGGGGAAAAGGCATTTTAGGGGTTAAATACCTGGAGCCTAGTAGTGAACACAACGGATGTGAGGCACACAGACTAGAAGAGTGGAAACTGATGTTTTGATGGAGGTAGAGAGATGAGGGGGAATTTGTGAAGAATAAAACACATAAGGGAGTTAGAGGGGGAGAAAAGTAGAAGAAACGGCCCGAATAGAAAAAAGAAAAAGGAAGAAGGAATGAAAATATTTTGGTCGAGGAGGGAGAGCAAGGGAAGTAGAGGAAATGGAGGGGAGTGAGGCATGATAGCTTCACTAGTAGTTTTGATAAGCGCCGCCACCAGAAAGCGTTCTCATGTTTGTTTGTTGCCTGGCGCGCTGCCAAGCGGCAGGAGGGGAATCTCTTCTTCCCTACCCCTCTGCCCTTCCTCTATCCACGGACAAGGTTTTAAAGGGATAGGATATGAGAGTGTGTGTTAGAGAAGAATATTAGTGGCAGTAAGGATAGATCATGGAATAGTGGTGGGGATATAAACTTTGAAGGAAAAGTTTTGAATTGGTTTATTCTTACAAAAAGATTTTGTTTTTACCACAAAAATTAGGACTCATTTTAATGATTTAGTGTTTATTTGGACAAGTTTTATATAAAAAATATAATATCCAAATAATTGCAACATTAACTTTTATAGTTACTTCATGAATTAAAGCTGTTAAGTGTTTAAAAAATAAACTATTTTGAATTAATAAAGACAGACCACATGTATTAAAAAAGTTGGCAGAAAAGAATAATTATTAAAAATAAATATTTTTTCTCTTAAATTACACCGAGAATAATATATTAGCTAAGAAAACTTGAGGCTAATTTAATGGTTTTTAACTAAAAGTAAGTTTATATTTTGGACTTGACACATCATTTTCATTAGAAGACTCTTTCATCTAATTTAGTAGTTCATAAATTTCCCTCCATTGCACATTTAAAACCCCATCTTGTGTATAAACGTTACAGAGCCTTCGATCACCTCCAAGAGGGTATGAGGTCCCAAATTTATTCCCTGTCAGCTGAATAGATCTGGTTCATTTATCTTGAGGTGTGTTAACTAGATTATTATTTGAAATATTTGAAAGTATGATCTTACACAATATAATGTAAAAAATATATATATTGTGGAAAGGAATTAGCTAACTAAATATATAACTGATTATGTGTAAAATTTAATTTTAAAATATTCAGGATCAGAAAATGGAATTAAATCTATTTTAGTGAATTATTTATTTATATATATATATATATATATATATGGAGAGAGAGAGAGAGAGAGAGAGAGAGAGAGAGAATTAGCAATGTTACTCTGGCTGTCTGGAACTATTAAACATTACTTAAAATATTAAAACACTAATTTTTTTGTGTGTAAGACAAGTGGTCGTCCCAACAACGCTATGTCCAGATACTTAACACTGTTGGAGGAGTCAGGAATAGTTGGACGGGACCCCACGCTACCAACGGCATTCCTCCCCACTCCCCCAACTGTTTTGGACACCTTGCGCAATGATTTCTCTCATAAGTTGGATTGGGCACTTATATCTTGAAGTACGACCACCCTACCAAGAAGAATTGGGCACTGATGCTCTGCAGTGCGACTTCTCTTCCAAGAAGTATTAGGCATTGAGACCATGCAGAACGACTTCTCTTTCATGGTGAATAATTGGACGCTAACACCTAGACGTAAGATTTCCCTCCCTATGAAGTTTGAACACAAACTCACCCAACCTAAAATAACCTAACTTATCCTAGTCTCACCTAACCTAACACTGCTCCCCATCCCACTAAGAATTTATTTTATCTCGGACGTACTTTACAGAGTAGCTAACATTCAACTGGATTAAGTATATTGAAATTAAGTCTGCTGGAGATGTGTTGTATTCATTTCCAATAAATATTATACTATGAAGTGCCCAATCCACTTGTTTACACACCTTTCAAGTTAAATCGATAGTGCCCATTCCAAAAATCTCTCACATAATAAGTTCTTAGTTTAACCCTACTCCGTCCCTCCAATAATTATCGGTCAACGGGGGGCCTTGCTCACCCCGTGGATGACCTGATTCCGGCACGTTCTAATTAGTTATTACAAACATGCTGAGATACATTTCCTGTGTTAGCCAACACATTTTAACAACCATTCATGTTATATTCAGTGTACCTTTTTCGGTGGTTGAATAGTCTTAGCCGTCACTCTCGTATTAGAATGTCCTATTGATGATGGGGGATATAGGTTTGAATTGTGGTTGAGTGATATTTCTTAAAAAATTCCACACTTTCCTTCTACGTAAATTTGGGTAAACTACCCCTAAAATGGGTTTCCTTCATCATCCTTACCACACTTGAGTAATTATCGTATACCTGAACAGGTAGTAGGACTGGTAAAATACATTAATCAAAACAGTATACAGTAAACAACAGTATATAAGAGAATTTTAAAGGTTAGTTAATATATTTAAATAAAGAGCGGTTGTACTTGAACTCTTAAAGGGTTTGTCACTAACTCACTACTTTCATATTTAAAAAAGAGTCGGCTTTAGTGAGCTTCTCCCATAGGGAACAAAATATCTGTTTTCGTACAGGTTCATTATAACAAGTGTTGACTGTACATTATTTCCATGTTTGACATATGATTAAATATATATAATATGTCTAGAACTATTAATATTATAGTCGACCTCTACACACGTTTTTTTTTTAAAGAATTTGTTTAATTTCAATAAGTTACTGCTACACAAGAATTTCCAATTTTTTTTTGTATCTGGTGTCTTACTTCCCCAGTCCAGGCTACCGGAATATTTACAGTAATCGTGAAGAGAATACATCCACCAATTCACCACAGGTATGTTGTTTACATCCCTCTATTAATCTATCAGCTCGCTCAATGCCATCACCAGTCAGGTGCATATCTTATGACTCGCCATGTGCCTCCTCCCCCTGTACCCCATGGCATATGTGCGAGTTATCTCATCGCCAAGATTTATCATGATTATTGTAGAACGAGTTAACTTAACATAACCTAACATAACCTAACTTAACATTGCCTGACCTAGCCTAGCACCAAATATGAACCTATTCGATTTTTCAGACTGTCTTCGATAATAAATGTTGACGAGCATGGGAATTTTCAACCTGAAATATGGGCCAGTTATGATAAACAGCGTCCCTTTGCAAGCTGCTAGAATAAATCTATGCTTATATACATATATATATATATATATATATAAAGTTCTCATTTGCATAACTGCAATGCTTATATTTTCCTCTAAATTTGGAGTATGGTGTGTTATTGGAATTTTTAAAATTGTTGAGTGGGGTGAAATGATAGGTGTGGCAATAATGTAACTGTGGCGAGTCAATTAATGCCGTAGTGAAGTAAGAATTTAGAGAAAAATTATCGTCATTTGCATTTAGAGGTAGAAAAATAGATTTTATGAGTAAACAATGTCTCAGTACAAATTTCTGGGATTCGAGCCCTCACCTCCCAGTTATCTGTTTTATCCTCCACATACGTTGATGTAAAACTCCACAAGTCCAACCTTCCTAAATGCGTTCCGGTCCAAAGCCTTTTTTTTCTACACCTATTCGTTCTCTCAAAATAATGTTGTGTTGGGTTGATTTAACAGCATTGGTGATCAAGGAGACATAATTACAGGTTCATATTGTCTTGTTTGTCAATGACGAGAATGTTTGAGTTTATATTCTTACCGGTTGTACTGAGGGAGATTTTCCATAATTAATTTATTATTTTAACTTCACGCTAATGTGGGTGCATTTACTTTAAATTCTACCTTCCCTATCCCTACCCCATTAGTAGGCTATATATTTATATGCGGTTAGCTCGAATGAGCAATGAGACTTACTTACATGCGTGGGACTATTAAACATAAACTTGACCCAGTCTCCATGTTGTGCATGTTCGTTGCTAAACCAAAGATTTGGACTTGAAATAAAAGAAAGAAAAAATAAATTATTATGTCTCCACTCAATTTTGAAGGTCTCAAGAACCTATAATCTAGGTGTATTAGTGCTTTGGAGAGATTTAAAATAAAAATTATTGAAAATGAGTGTTTCATGAAAGCTTTTATCAAATTTTAATCCACTGTACGCTCAAATAACTTCAGATTGTAGGATTCTATTGGGAATAAATTCTTAGACAATACTGATATATTTTTGTCCAGCCAAACTTTATATTATTTCACTAAATTATTAGTACCATTAATTTTTATAAGGTATTGAAATAACTATCAAAAGTGACTGCATAAGATCACATGACTTGATGTGGAAACGATTGATTTTTTTAAAGTAAATTTTTACTCTCTCGCTATCTTACAGGTAGAATGTCAAAATTCTCTAACTCAATATATTAATAAATTTTGACGTTTCATGAGCTACCGAACCCAAAAAAGTGGTTTTTGAATTCCCATCTGTTTATCTGTCTGTCCGTCTGACTGTCTGACTGTCTGTCTTTACCGCGAACTAAAGAATTAACTGTTTTACCGATTGAGCTAAAACTTGGTATCTTGGGTTTTCATTGGATTTGCCCATGGAGTTAATGAAATTAGATATCTAACCCTAAAATTAAGGGTAGCTTACGGAAGAGCCAAAAGAGAAAAAATCAATTTTCTTAAAATCAACTCTAACGATTTTAATGAATCAAATAGCCAAAGCTATCATTTATTCAATTTAGTGAGGTTAACACCATTTAGATATCATATTCTGAAAATTGAAAAATGACACCTGGGCACGAGAATCGAACTCGGGCCTAACCATAAGCCGAATGTCCCGGGTTTGATTCCCATGTCCAGGTGTAATTTTTCAATTTCCAGAATATGATATCTAACGATTTTGATTAAATTTTATTTCTAGTCAATGTTCAATATTATAAGCAAAATAGCTATTCTAAATATTTTGACAAATTGACCCTAAGGGTTTCAGTATGATGAATAAATTCTCATATTATATCACATCTCCGAAACTATTTGCGATATGAAATTATTTATCATTGCATATATGTAGGTCTATTTATAATACAAATATTTTATTTGAAGTATATTTTTATAAAACCAATAATTTTTCTATGTAAATGAATTTTAGGGTAATTACAGAATTGGGAGTTTCCTTATCTCCGCAACTATTTGTGATACTTAATAACCTATCATTGCAAAAGTGTAGCACTATTAAAATAATAATAAATATTAGCTAAAATATATCTTTATAAAACCAATAGTTTCAAAAATATTGCCAAATATATTAATTTAATATTGTGAGCTTTCGTTGTATAGAGATAATACTTAAGTTTAAACGCAATAATTTTCTAATTCTACAGAATACGTAGATAAGAGAGTCACTCAAAAAGTTCATGTTGTTTTTTCTTTAACCTCTTAGAGGAAATGTTTTACAATAAATAGTCAATATTTTAATGAAAAATTAAAAGAACCCGTGTGTTATATAAAATATATATAATTTGCTCTGTCTAGTATCAAGTCTTCTATATCTTGTTTATGTAACAATAATATTTAACAACTAGATGTATAAAAATGTTGTTATTTGTTGGGCGCCACCCCTAGTATCTACGAGAAAAATAGTAATCAAAAAGAAAAGCATTTACCTCGGCTAATTCAGACAGTGGCACGACGACTCTCAATACTCGAGACGGGTGACCTGGTGGTCTAGGGGTAAGGTGTCAGACTTCTATGCTGGCGGCCGGGGTTCGATCCTCGGTCCCGGCAAAGATTTATCTGATTAACAAACCCTTCCTTCACCTCTGACAAGACATCTTGTGAATGTGGGGAATGCCAGGCCTCCACCGTGGTTCGGATTCCACTTTAAACTGTAGGTCCTTCATTTCATCTCACAATCACCCTACCATTACACATTAGCTTAAGTGCGTATAACCCGAACGGGTAGTAAGACGCGGTGATAATAATAATAATAATAATACTCGAGACCACTGGGGAATACTTAAAACAAAACATGATCAATTTAGATAAAAATAAATTGTTGAAATAAAATGTAATTTAGACTACAATAAAAATAAATGTATAAAACAACAATTGTTGGCAATTTAGTGGATTTATTGTTGTTTCCCTTTTACCACATCCCAATCCTACCTATGGAATTCCGGATAGTTATAATTCTAATTTAACGAGGTATAAAATAGTATTGTTGAAACCAAAAAGAAAAGAAAAAATATATAATCAATAAAATTAATAATTAGACATACAATAAAATGTTACTTAATTCTCTGCATTAGTCTGTCTTTCTGAAAGTTCGTAAATGAATTCTGATTTTTATAGGAGAGAAAAAAATTATTTAAACTTGAAGAGTTGGCTTGACCTCACGCATGAATTAGTCCATATCGAAACACCGACTTCAGAATTTTGTTTCCCTTTACTAATGCAAATTCTTCCACAATTTAAATGAAAATAAACAGTATAGTTCTTGCACACACACTTAGCTTTCCATTTTTGCTTCTTGTACTTAAAATGACAACCGTTAATTCACTTTAAAGATAGTTTTAATTAGGAGCTCCACAGATTTGGCTCCATGTTAAACCAACACTGAGGAAGAAGACCCAGTCTCCTCTAGATAGTCTTCCAAAAATCAAATTTAAAAATGTTATATTCCTAACTTCCAAGTCTAAAGAGAAAACTCATATATAAAAACAAAAGATAAAATGTTGGCTATGGACTAGGGATAAAAATCAAATACAATGCAGGTTTAATATAAATATTGAAATATATCCCAATGAAGGTGAACAATATTTCCATAAAAGAATTCAATGTTTATTTCTATCTGTCAAAATTAAAAAGCGCGCATTGCCTTGTTTCTTCTTTTTTTCTTCTTTTACAATCACGAGATCCGCTACTCACTTGTTTGATAGAACTGCGCATGCGTTAAAACAAACAATGGTCGACGTCCAAAATAACTACAAGAGTCAAACAAAGTTCTTAGAAGGATAATTAGTATGTTTAATAAAAGGTAAGTATTCTTCCTTGAATCAAAATTCCTTATTTAAATTATTTAAAACAATGTTATACGTTGTTACTTCCGTCCTTTTATTTTATGAATGGATGTAAATAGTGTTATTAGGCAGGCCGGCAATACAGCGGCCGAACTTTGAAGTCCTTAATTTCACACAAATATAAATTGGAAATAATTCAGAAAAATTATAAAAATATAGGAAAATACAAGGTAGGGTGGCAAATTACGTCACAGTATTTACCTTTTTTATTGGTCAAAATATATAAATGAGGAATTTAATAAAAATGCGATAGCCATAAGATGTGCAATCCCTAATAAAATGTTTAAGATATTAACTGGAAGTCGACATTTTTAATACGAAGCATTAACTCTTGTGGACTCAATATCGATCTTTTTTTTCTGTTCAAATATACTAGTGAGGACTTTAATTCTTTAAAAAGAAAGTAATAAAATTTAAATCCGGGAGTCAAAATATGTTTAAAGTAGGTATAAAGCAAATTTTTCTCGGGCTTGCAAGAGTATAGTATTTTGGTTTCACATATATAACGAATTGTGAGTAAATATCACTATGTTTAAACAATGGAGTATTAAAGTCCGTACGGAGCTCCGTAACATTTATTTAGTTAGATAAAAATCCAATTTGACTTAATTATAATTTATTTCTTAATACTTGCCCAGCGCTAATGAAGTATAGATTATAAAGGTCTACTTTAAAATAAGTTTGCCACATATTCTAAGAGGAATTACACTAGCTAGAGTAATGGGATGAAAGTCGGACAAATACCAACTTTCAACCATTAGATGGACTAGCGCAGGTCTTGGATGCATGTTACGGTCACGGCCATGCATGAGATTAATGTTTCAAACCCACTGATGCTTGAATTACATTTAAATGATTACGGGGAGAATATTTTTGCAAACATTAAACAAAATAATTACATATCTTCAATCAAAGGCAAGCAGCAATTACCTTGCTTGCCCTGGCGCGACGCCACTGATGTCCATACCTGTCATGTCCTATACCCATTCGTCACCGGTGATAATTCTGCCAAAGAATGGGCTCATCATACCTAAGCAAATTCTGGCGCATTTTATCTTACCCGTACCTATAGTATTATTTTGGATCATGTATTATTTATACCCGCCTACGATAACATTATATTTAAACTAATGTGTCAGAGATGAACTATGTAAAATTGTGTATGATACCTTCACGCATTTTCGTCAAGAGAAGGTAGAAAGTAATTAAGTAAAAACGCTTCGGTAAAACATACTGAGCTTCCAACACTGGCCTCCTCACTACCGGTTAAACAAACACGACGATACTTACGCCTTTGTCGACGTACTGGCTAGTAAATATTAACAATGTAAAAATGTCAAACTGGGAAATATTTCTTAGGTCTACGATATAATTATATTATTCTCTGAGTTACCCCATTTCACCAACTGTCTGTCTGGGATTCGAGGCTGACTGCACTTGCAATGTCTTAATGGCGAAAGATGAGGATGAGGAGGATAGTTCAGAAAGGAAGGGGGATAGCGGTTGTTGGACCAAAGGACGGAGTCGAAAAGGGGTAAGAAAAGTTAAAGGGTAGCTTGTGGTCTCCGAAGTGTCCGAGCGTGAGATTTGTGAGAAATGGGTGATGGAGGGTTAGGAGGAATGGCGAGGAAGAAGAAATATTTTCAGACGATGTTTCAGCACCCCCTCGCTTGTTCGGCCTTGAACTCTGAAAACAGGATCTTGACGTAGAACTTTGTTCAGTTTGATCCATTTATGAGGAATAAAATACCAGCTTAAAATCACTTGCCAAAGTAAGTTTTCTAAAGTAATTGGTTGAAGTCTCAAATTTAATTTGGGGAACATACATATTTCCAAGTTTGAAGGCATTTTTAAAATCACAACCCAATTCTCATTAAATCCCAACTTAACTACTTAACATTATGTTAATTATTAACGATATTTTTGATCCTGGTTTTTAAAAATAAAAACTAAATACCTACATTAGTGGCCTACTAAATGTCAGGGTCATATAGTTTAGTTTGTCGGTCGGGGATTGAATTCCAGCTGGATGTACCGAGTGTTGTTTTCCTTTATTGTGTTTATATTCTCCCTCTACACAAAAAAAGCAGGTAGATTTATTCTCAATACTCTACTTTATTTCCTATAATCTACTGTCGTAGATAAAATGCGTAAACCCCTTAAAGTTAGTAAGATGCTGTGTAAAAACAAAAATACTATAAAAATATTAATTATCTTCTTTAAAAAAAAATGATAAATTATATCTCACCTAGAATTTGGCAGCATTTAACGGACACTGCACGCTATAAACTCACACCTCAAATAATTTTAGGGATTCGGCGTGTTGTAGTTTCACACCTTGTAGAATTTAAAGGACTATGCACCCTCTAAACTCTCATTTGGCAGAATTTTACGGACACGGCACGCTCTAACCTCGCACCTGGCAGACTTTTAAGGGTACGGCACGCTATAATCACACATTTGGAAGACTTTTACGGACACGGCACGCTAAAACCTTGAGCCTGGCAGAATTTTACGGACATTTTAAAAACAACCACATAGGTGGCTGCATGGCGTTAAGTGTTAATCTCACAATTTACTGGACTTCCAGTGACTAGGATGTCAGTTATAAAATCCCGGCCAGGTGTATTTAGTTCTTTGTAAATTTTTTCCACTCTCCTTTCATGGAAATTCATGTACTTTTGCTCCAAATGTCACCTATCTCCTCCCTACATCCCTAAAGTACTTGTGCTACTAACATATAATATGAGTATAAAATGATCATGGTGAGTTTAATCCTGTAACATAGCATTCACACGAGGTCCCAGTTTGATACATTTTATTTTTATAATAATATTCGGCCATAAACTTCAGGGCCTGGATTCACTAACGGGAGCAAATAGTTGCGCCGGCGCAAGTTTGAAAGATGTACCCAAATCTCTATTCACTAAAAGGAGCAGGTGCAATTTGAGAGCAAAATTGCGCCTTTTATTTGCCACCACTAAGAGTAGGCGCAACTATTAAATCATGATTGTTAATTCAATAAATTTAAATGATGGCATATTATTGTATTGACTTAAAATACAATTAGTTACCTAACTGTACACCAATTAATAATGAATTAATTAAAATAACATAACGTATGTCAAGCACAAAATTTGTTTCAATTTAGACAGCGGTAACAAAACAATTACATACCTTTTATTGTTGGATTTTTACATTCAAACAACTCAATGGCATTTCTTGCATTATTACAAAACAAAACTACGAACTGTGTAATCTTCGTCTAGATCCAAAGAGGTTTGTATTCCTCCAAGTACAAAGACGTCTCGTCACTAAATATGGCGGTTAGTATAACTTTAAAATAAGTTTTAAAGTTTCTATAAACATTAATGTTTTATTAATAGAACTTAAACTTTAAACTAATAAAATAAATAAATACAAAATAATGTAATAATATTGTTTTTGTAAAACATCAAGAAAGAGGCCGCTTCTAATTTTATTGCTAGTTCATGAGCAAAATGTTTAAAAATCTTTGCATTTACTGTAGTTTTCATTAGAGATTTAAAATAAAGTAGCCTTAACTTTGAATGTAAATTCTTCACAAGGATTGGTCGCATAGAGAGCAATTGATGACGTTTATGGTGACGTAACCATAATCTTGCCACTAGTTTGCGCCTTGTTTAGTGAATACGGGCCCAGGAATGACGACACGCAAGTGTTGACTTAGTTATATTAGAAAATACAATACAATCCGTTAAAATCTCTTTATTAAATTATCGGACTATACTTATAAACGACTAGGCTACACGCATTTTAAGTACGTTCATGGAGTAGTGATGAAGAACGGTTAAACTTACCAATGTCTACGTAGAGGGATAGGGGGAAATGATTTATAAAATAACACACGCTTTGTTGCCAACTAGGATTCACACCCTGATCTCCAAGCTATTAGCAAACTAGACTAGATAATACTCCTGACATTAATTCCAGGCTCTCACCAATAAGTTAAGAGTCAGAATTCCAATCGTGTGAACTCGGAAATGATACCTGCAACCGATGACTAAACACAAATGGTGGTTAGATCTATTTAGCCTCTTAGCTTTTAGGATTGAGTGACAGCTAGTTTGATTTTAGCGTTGAATGTCTATATATATATATTCAACGGTTTTAGGGTGGTAAAGGGGTGTAGGCTTGGGGGGAGGGTAGGAGGGAGGCAGAGAATAGAGATCTGTGTTATATTTAAAAATACAGTAAGCCGTTTCAAGAGAAAGAGCTGCAAACAGTTTCAACGTATTGAATTACTTTTTTTTTCCACAAGCTAGCTTTTCAAAGAATTGGAAAGGTTTTTAATTATATTTTGTATTATTTACATTATATAAATTATCTAATTAAATTTAATGTAAAATAACAATAACAGCAAGAGATAAGGTGGTGTTCAGTGTAATAGAGAGAAAATTTGTTTGTTTAGCATGGAAATAATATCTATTTATTTTTTCCCCTCCATTAAGTCTTCAAATAATTAACATGTATATTTTTGTATTTATATATACTATAGTTAATTTAGCAACCACAATAAAAATAAGCACATTATTCTACAAAAAGAATTATAGCTGGCAAGTTTTGATTAAATTTTGTTTACAAAGGGACACACATTTAATATAAATAACACATGTTTCAAAATTATGTTGTTTTTTTTAATTTACATCCATTAATGTTTCAAGACTGTCCTGGGTCAGTTTTTTATTCAAGCCATAAATTTTCCTCTACCGGCTTGCTAGGCCTGTCGTAGATTCACATGCCTTTTACTCTAGCTTAAGACTAGAGTAGGTACAACATCCAGTCCTCAGCCATTATTTTATCACTGTGAAAGGGTAAACCCACATTTAACCAATGATACAGTTACGAAGTGCCCTTAATCAAGAATTGCGTCACATAAAAAAAAAGAGGGTAATTTATCTAAAGCAACAAACATACAACATTTATTTTCTCCACATTGTGTGAGTCCAATTCCCACAAATATGTCACACACAAAAACCAACAAGGAGACTAAACCTAAAGCAATAAACATAAATTTAATTTCTAGATAATAATGCCGATTCCAATTTAAGTAATTATGATAATTATATCGTTTTGAAATGTATTATGATTTTCTAAACGTCAATGGCTGTAGCAGGTATATGATTTGTAATATTTTAAGTTTATCATTTATAAATGCAGTATGGATATATTATTATAGTTCTGACTTTTCTATCTCATATGATTTATTATTATGGTTTATTCCTTCCCTCTCCTCAAAAATGCTGCTGCATTACAGTAAATATTGTCCTTCAACCTCTATCCGCCTTTGATTAAATCATGATATAGCCAATTTCCAGTGTTAGAGCATATAATTTTAAAAAAAGTGGAAAAAAAGCTAGCTTGATTATACTTATTTCATGAAGCTTCCTAGACTCACAGCGGTGGTCTAGGGGTTGAGTCATCGGCTCGCAATCCATAGATCCCCGTTGAAAGGGAGTCTGAGGTTTGAATCTTGGCCAGGAAAACTGAGAATGATTTTCCACAAGTGATTTATCACTGTTGTTTTCCCATCTTCACTCTACGCAAATGTGGGTTCACTTCCTCTTAACTCTCTTTCTGATCCCTACCCCATTAGATTAAGCCACTAATAGACAGTGTGCCAAACGTACCAAAAAAATTAGCTTTTAATATTTTGATCTATCCAAAAGAATTCCAGGTACGTTAAAGCCTTTAAAACATAAGTGATACTATTTCAAAAATCAAAGTTTACACAGTAAAATATATATAAAACAATAGGCTACTTTACATTTAAATTAGGAACTACCAGATCTGTCAGCTAAAATAAAGTAAATACCTGACTTGTTAATTATATAAATCTATTTCTAATCATAGAAACAACACATAGACGTGATACCCACATTTACCACTAACTTATTTTTAAATTTTATATTAATATAATTTACTAATATGGCTAAATTAATAGTGTCAATCGTTATTCCGTTGCATCTGATCAGAATAATGCCAAGCCTCAGGTCTATCACACTCGCTCAGCCAGATCGGGTCATACATCACACATGACATACAAAGCTAATATTCAACTAAAGTAATAATCCTAAAGCAAGGGGTGACCACAATTAATAATAATAATAACTTTACAAGATATGTAAAAAGCATTTCTCTCTGAACTAAATATTTAGCACAGGAAAGATAAAAACTGGAATGCTTCATGCATGTAATACATTAATTTGCTCATAACTTTTTTTACTATACCAAATGTCATCAATTGAATTCTAAAATTTTGTTCTTTATCACGATAGTTGAAAATATTAGTGGCCCCAGTATAAATACCAATACAAATTATAGTGTTTAAATAACTACAATCAATAATAAACCATAATTTAAATTACAACAGATTTGAATGAAAGGATTTTACAACCTAGATTTGTTTGTTTAGTAACGAGTCACATTGTTTACTTGGCTAACACAGTTTGGTCCTTGCTTTGAGTTGATGTTGAGATCCCTTCGCTTACTCGGACACAATATAGGACGGATTGTGGATTAGCATTGAACGTGAATACCAAGGATCTACAAATTCAGAAAGCAAATAATCTGTATAAAATGTTGATATTTGCCATTCATTTATTTTCCCCAGAAATGATCACATTCAATTTTTTCTGCGCGTATTCATGGTTCATCCAGTGTCCATATTACTTTTAGTCAGTAAAAGCGTCGATTTATCTGTCTTTGCTAGATTTTCAGGAGGTTTCCTTACGTTTTAATTTAACAGCCTCTGGACTCATAAATACGGCTGAGGATGGACCATTTACCTCCACTATCTCATCATTCCCGATCAAGCTATCTGATGTAGCACCATTTTAGGCTCAGTAAAGAGACCGCATCTTTCAACGAGAATATTCAAAGTCGCCTCTAATGCTTCTATGGCTTTGTGCTCAGTTTCTTTTCCGTATGATATAGCGATTAGGTGTTGTAGATCAGGATATAAACATTGTTTTACTATATTCTCGCAGCAAGTTGCTGCAAGACGGTTTGCAGACTTGCTCAAAATTAGACGCTGTCAAGTGTTTTCACCATAGTTCAGAATCATTCTAATTTCTAGTTTGACATTAAATGTCTAGTAATTTTTCCTTGGGTTGTTGCAGACTATAAAGTTATTATTTTTATATACCTACTTTAGAATCTCCATCACGAGTGTATATTTTATTAATTGGCTTTGGAAAAAAGTTTGTTTGACTTGTTATAGTTTGAATACCGTTGTAATTCCCCACATTTATTTCGGGGGAAATATACTTTTCGGCATTTTTGAACTTCTACTAGATTAGTAAATTTTCCTGGGTTTGATCCATGTATTTGTTCTAGCAACTAGTAGTGAAGAGCACAAGTATTATGGCTGACAACAACAGCAGCATATCGAGCTTAATATGATCCTCGTTGTGCGTAGTTGATGTGTTTTCCACCAGTCTTCTTTACAACGGCACAGTTATTGTCTTTATTATACTGTACCCAAAGCTGCGACAGTTTTTGAAAATTACCACTTTTTATAAGAGGTGGAATTATAATTTTACTTTCCCATATCAATAAAAAGTCATGCGATCGTAAAAACAATCGATCAAGAAATTATGACAAATCTTTACGTTTTATTTGAACATTAACTAAAAAAATAGGATTTTCCATTATATCTGTCCCCTTGTCTGTCTGCCTTGCCTGTTTGTATGTCTGTCCCTGACTTCAGATTCAAAATAGCTTAATGGATTTTGTCCAAACTTGAAATTTAGATATTAAAGGTCTATATCACAAAATTGTTTTAACCAAGCCCTTCAATTAATGGTAGATTTCTGATAAATATTTTTTAACTACACATTTTTTGAAAATGACTTAAATGATTCAGTATAAAATTTATCTCTTGGATATGTTTGATAAGAAAAATAGCACTGCACAGTCAATTTATGGGCAAAAAGTCGTTGACTGATTTTGTTTAAAACTTAAAATAAGTATCAAATGGCTACACCGATTTGGTTCCAAATGGGTACCTTTGTAGTGTTTGGCATATCAAATTACACTTTTTACTTGTGTTTGGGGTAAAATCTCGTGGGTAAAAGTTTACTCATGACTGATTTGTCAAAAACCTGAAATATTATACAAATGTTCATAGCGATTTGTTTTCAAGCGGGTCTCTTGGGACTGTTTAACATTACATTTAACAATGAATCTTAATTTTTGCGGTAAAATCTCATTTATGGCTAATCTACTGACGACTGATTTTTCAAAAACTTGAAATAGTTCACAAATGGCCACAACGATTTGGCTCCAAATGGGTATATTGGTAGTGAATGACATAAAGATTCAAATTTTTTACTTGTTTTTTGGGTAAAAAACTCATTCATGGGTAGTTTACTGATGATTGATTTTTCAAAAACAAAAAATATTTTACAAATGTTTCTGACGATTTGGTTTCAAATAGGCACCTATCATGGTATTGTTTGACATAACAATTAGCACTGTGAACTTTTTTGTGGGGTAGTTTACTGATGATTGATTTTTCAAAAACTTGAAATATCTTACAAATGGCCTTGACTATTTGGTTTAAAATGGGTATCTAAGGAATGTTTGACATGAAAATTAACAGTGTATATTTGTTTTTAAGGCAAACATTAATTTATGGGTTATATACCGATGGCTGACTTTTCAAAAACTTGAAAAACTTTTAATACTGGCCTAACGACTTGATTCCAAATGAGTATCTTGGGATTTTTTGATAAAAATAGCCCTGTATGGTTTGTTTAGTTAAAAAATCGATTAAGGGTATTTTACTGATGACTTTTATTTGAAAATTCGAATTATTTTAAAAGTATATCTAGGGAGTGTTTGACATGAACATGACAAATAAAGATATAAATACTAATTTTGAAGGTGAATTTGTTTATGGATAGCTTACTAATGAATGATATTCTTTAATTTGAGTATCATAAAAAATGTATTTAACTATAATGTTCAATATCGTTATCGGAAAACTATTTTACATATCAATAATAATGTGTCTTTATTTGTATAAAATAAATTAAATTAATGTTAGTTTACTTAAAACAAAAAAAAATGAGTATTTTGGAAATTGACATTAAAGATTGAATTAATAGTGAGAATATTTTGTTAGTTTATCCTAATAAATAGAAATAAGTTTTTAATTTTACACATAAATAATTTTAGGTTCGTTTATAAATAATTTAGTTCTGAAAATTTGAATTTCTCTAAATGTATTTGAACAATTTGGTTTAAAATCTATATATATAAGGAGTGATTATTGTGACTACAGGATATTTTTTTAATTAGTAAAACTTATATAAGGTTTTTTTTACTAAAAACAATATTTTCGAAATTTTCTTCAAAGATATAATACACATTATGAGAAAGTTTGTGTGATTGTGTCGTACCATTTATATCTACTTCTGTTTGGTTAAATAATATATCACATATTTAGTGGTCTCCAAATATAGGATTGAGGCTGTTTAGTATCTCATTTCTCAATTCAGCTATCCACTCGTTTAACCGTCTCGTTTCATTCATGGGGTATTTTATAGCTTCAACAACTTATATTATTATTATTATTATTATTATTATTATTATTATTATTAGCACCGCGTCTTACTACCCGTTCGGGTTATACGCACTTACGACAGATAAATCTTTGCCGGGACCGAGGATTGAACCCCGGCCGCCAGCATAGAAGTCTGACACCTTACCCCTAGACCAGCAGGTCACCAACTACTTATAACCAGGTGTATTAAATACATGTTTAGTTACCAAATATTGAAAAAAGTTCTAGGAGTGAAAGGTACCAACAAAAACGCATTAATCTATAGTTTAGAAATGATCATGTAGAAAATATGTATTCTGGCCTCTTTAAAAAGTATATGACGCGTGAAAGATACTAAAAACACAATACATTATAGTCGAGTCTATTACTGAATGAACATTGAATCACGAAAAGTAGGGAACATAAATATTTTCGTTCATACACTATCTCTCAGATAAAAACTAGAATGGTAAATGAGCAAGTCCATCCCCCAATCTCCTCTCCCTTTTCTTTTTACTGCGCTGTAAGAATGTTACTCGTTCTATTTCCAGGAAAACTTTCAAGCCCTAATGGGATCTATAAAGGACAAACAGGAGGTACATATTTTAAATATTTTACATGACTACAGTTGTACCAGGATATCACTTTTTAATTATTTTAGTAATAAATGGTACGTAACTCCTTACGGACTTTCTCGCTCTATTGTTAAAAAATGGAGATATTTACCCAAAACTCGTAATATATGTAAAACAAAATAATATACAACAGCAAACACAAGCATAAATTGCAATAAACATATGTAAACAATTTTTGAGTCCCGGTTTTTAATTTTTATAATTTAATTTTTAAAGTATTAAATGTCCTCATTTGTATGTTTGGACCGATAAAAAGGTTTGATACTGTATCTACAAGGGTCAACACTTCGTATTAAAATTTTGACTTCCGATTAAAATTTTCGACATTTTATTAGGTGTTGCACATCTTAATGTCATCGCATTGGTATTAAATTCCTTATTTATAAATTTTGACCAATAAAAAATGTAAATATTGACTATTGAGTCTAAAATGGAGTTAGATCATTGTTGTACAAACATTTATCCCAAGAAGCTTAAGGAAAATTAACATAAACGTTTTGAGACTTACTTATATTTAATTACTCTATGGCATTGGAAAATAATTATAGCGTTTAAATTTAATTAGTATCTCTTTACAACTAAAGTTCACAAAATTGTATTAATATATTTGCCAATATCTCAGAAATTGTTAATTGTATAAAAACATATTCCATATAATTTTTTTTATTTCTAATAGTACTAAAATTTTGCATTGATAAGTTATTTAGTGTCTCAAATAGTTACGGGGATACGGACATTTCAGTTTTTGTAAAGCACCCTAAAAGTAATTTTCATGGGAAAATGAAAATAGTCAATCTATTTGTAATCTTGATCAACGGTTAGATAGGAATTTTAATCAAAATCACTAGTGACAATTTTGAGAAGATAGATTTATTCTCGTTTCATCCTTTATTAAACTACTCTTAATTTTTTAAGTTTATACAGACACACAGACAGACGGAATTGCAAAGAACACTTTTTGAGTTTCAGAGGGTCATGAAACGTTGACATCCATCAACATTTCAGGTTAGATTTTTTTTTTACGGTTGCAATACTTTACCTTTATTTTTCCAAAAGTTAAAAAATATATATATTTGTGTATAGCTTGAAAATTATTAGTTTTATCAAAATATATTTCGAATGAAATATTTGTATTATATATAGTTATACATATTTGTACAGATAAGTAATTATCTATCTCAACATCTTTCGGAGATATGATAAGAAATGAGAATTTATGCCTCAGACCAGAGCCCTTAAAGTAATTTTGCCAAAATATTTAAAGTAGTCATTTTTATTAAATATTGAAAAGATGCCTGGAAATGAAATTTAATCAAAATTGTTAAAGCTGATTTTGAGCAAATAGATTTTTTTCTTTTTGCCCTTTCATAAGCTACCCTTAATTTTAGCGTTATATATCCAATTACATTAAACTTTTGGGGAAACCCTATGAAAACCCAAGATACCAAGTTTTAGCCCCATCGGTAAAACAGTTCATTCTCTATTCTGAGGTAAAGACAGACAGACAGACATACGGAAATTCAAAAACCACTTTTTCGGGTTCTGGGGGTCATGAAATCTTGAGTTGGATTTTTTTGGAAAATCTAAGATAGCAAGAAAGTAAAAAAATAATAATGGTATCAATGGAAACGTAGAACAAGAGTTATTAGACTTTACTTGTGAAAATTTTTAAATTCCTTCTCACTACACTGTTAAAACTTCAAAACTGTTTAATCGATATTATTATTTTTTAATTCTATCGTTGATTTAATTTAAAATGTACTAAGAAAAGTCTTTTTAGTGTATTAATACCTTAAATTTTATATAAGAATAATATTGTTATCATTCATAGTAGTTGAGAAAACCTGGTACATAGATTAACCTTGATTTAAATGGAAGTATTGCGGTTAGCATCAAGCTTAAGCCTCGTTCTTAAGAAAAGATGCTTGGGATACTTAACTTAGGACTGACATTGATTTTGGTAAACAAACCAAAATTGACTAATAGAAACCATTAGCACCTCATCAGGTGTAGTTGGATGGTGAGGAGGGTGAGGGTGGGTCTCTCGTCGGTAAGGGGTAATGGGGTGAGAGAGGGGGCAACGTTGGCAGAAAGGGGGTACTACTTAAATAAACCCCGAGTCCTAAAACTTCTTGACTTGGCTCCTTAAACACTAACCCCCACAACCAACTTTTGAAACAAAAAACTGTGCTTAGTCATTGTCACAAACATTCCAAAAAGAGAGATTATCAAGATTTTACACACACACACACACATATACACACTAACACATTATAGAGAATAAATAAGTATTTTATCTAGCTAAAAGTTGACAGGCAAATAAATTATACGTGGAATACGTAAATGAAATATTAAAGAAAGTTTGTAAATATACTATAGTAGTATTGTTAAATACATTTTTAAAAGTGTATTTTATTTAGCACTGCGTCTCATGGCCGATTTAGGTTATACCACTATGTACTAATTACTCCAATTGTTTTAAGGAAGAGGCAGGTTAAATTTACAGTAAGTGTACCTGCATTTGTGTGGAAGAAGATTGGAAAACCATTTTGGAAAACTAACCTCATTACACCCAACCAGGATTCGAACCTATCTCTCCCCGTTATCTGCAGTTAAGTCTACTGTGATAGTAGTACCTTAAACCATGTATGTGCTAGTGAAGTGGGAAACGTTTATTTTAACATGGTAACGTCAATAATATAGGCCTAATAGGTATTGTTTTATTAGTAAAATATTCGCCCTTCAGTTAAAATAGTTATATATAAAACTAGGCTAAGTCTTGACCGTGAAAAAGATTTCTATACACATACTTAGTGTTTATTTTAATTCACGGAAAAAAAATAAAACCACCAAGAAAACGTTTCATTAGGAAAAATTTTGGATTATTTTCAAATTTAAATACATGATGAACAATTTCCACATTATTCGTGATTTTAAAAATAGTACACACACATTGGGATAGAACTTGGGACCCTTGAATTAGCACACCATTCTTCTACCAGTGAGCTAGCCAGGGTTGGTCCCTTGCTCAGAGCTCATATATTTGAATTGAATCTATTTGTTCTAAGTTATTAATTATAAATTATTATTCAATGTGAGTTTAGTACTAATTCATATCCAACCCGCGACCATGAGCAGGCAAAAAAAGGGCATCGGTCTCGTTTAGTCTGGTTTCTTGAGGCTCAAATGCTGGTCAGGTACATTGAAGTTCTTTTTATTGAATGGTTTACCGTTCTACCTCCAAACTAATGAGTGTACATTTTCTATAAATTGGAGCTTCATCATCCCTACCTTGTTTGTGTAAACTCACACACAGTCAGAGTGTTTAGAATAAATATTTAACATAAAAAAGCTCCATGGTGGGAGCCCTCTACTATGGTCTAGCAGTCAGAGTTCCTGGCTTCAAATTCGGAAGTCCTGGGTTCGATGCCAACTTCTTCCAGAATCAATCTGTAAAGCAGTTGGCCTGGAACGGAGCCAAACACAGCCTCGTAAGGACTATTGAGGAGCTACTTGAATAAAGAAGTAGCAGCTCCACCTTAGAAATCCGAGATTAACGGCCAAAGAGCTCACTGTGCTGACCACATGACACCGTCTATCTCCAGGTTTTGGCACAATCAAAAATAACGGTGGTGGCCACTCGGTCGGTCTAGCTCAGCACAGAACTATATAAATGTATATTTAAATTTATATAGATCTATATATTTATATATATAAATATATTATAAACAAAACTCAATTAAATTGAGTATAAATTATCATACACAATCTTTTGAGCGTATCCATTTTCGAAATATATTGTATGAATAGTGGCCAATATATAGCCTATAAATAACTCCTTGAATAATTCAGTGACACTAATTGCTATTAGTAGTCACGACAATTTTAAAATAACATTATAGCACGAAATTAAATAGTCATTGTAGGTACTATAAGATCTACATAAAAAAACAAGAGGAGAAAAAAACTGCAAGAAAACCGCACCAAGACATGCATGCAATAGCGTTTGTCCGGAAGATATGACAAAAGTATGAGCGAGAGTGGGGCCTGTTGAGGGGGACAAGTGGAGGGAACGGGGAAAGGAATATCTACTCGGGGGACCCCTTTACGTAATTAACACTATGCGAAACTCCACCCTTATCTTATCAATGCGGAACAACAGCCCTCCCCATATTTAATTTTATAATAATAGTAATAATAATTTAAAAAAACTTTTTTTAATCTTTCTTTGTGTGTTTGGGTGTATGTGTGTGCGCGCGTATTCCAACCCCCCTCCCCCTCTCCTTTTCTATTTTGCCAACCACTTTTCTGTGCCCCCCATCCCCCCCAATTACCCCTATCACCCTATTTTCTTCGTGAGCCATATCCTAATTCAGCGAGCCTGCACCTCATATTGCGTGATTGGAGGTCAGCAATCACGTGACAGTACCACCCTACCAGAGTTTAGTTGTTTCACATCATGCACAAACCATCAAGGGTGGGGTTCTGGAAGATGGGGGAATGGGGGAGGGGATTTTAGCGGGGGGTGGGGGAATGAAGAAGGGAAGTTGTGAATGTACACATTACTTATCAAGTTTTGTTTGTATATATATGTATTTATTTATTTTTAGCACATTCTTACTACCCATTTACTAATAAGCTAATGTGTCAAGAATAAGGAAGATTGAATTTGTGGGGGGAATAATGTAATACCATTTAGGAAAGACCACCAGAGATACTAGCCCCAATCCCCCCCCCCCTCCCCAATAATATAAATAAATACAAAATAATGTACTAATATTGTTTTTGTAAAACATCAAGAAAGAGGCCGCTTCTAATTTTATTGCTATTTTATGAGCAAAATGTTTAAAAATATTTGCATTTACTGTAGTTTTCATTAGAGATTTAAAATAAAGTAGCCTTAACTTTGAATGTAGATTCTTCACAAGGATTGGTAGAAAAGAGAGCAATTGATGACGTTTATGGTGACGTCACCATAATCTTGCCACTAGTTTGCGCCTTGTTTAGTGAATACGGAAATGGAACAAATAATAAGGCGCATCTTTGGGAGTATCTTGGGTGCAGAGTTACGCCATTTCCAAACTTGCGCCGAAGCAGAAATGCACTCGTTAGTGAATCCAGGCCCAGGAATGACGACACGCAAGTGTTGACTTAGTTCTATCAGCAAATCCAATACAATCCGTTAAAATATCGTTATTAAATTATTGGACCGTACTTATAAACGACTAGGCTACACGCATTTTAAATACGTTCATGGAGTAGTGATGAACGATTAAACTTACCAATGTCTACGTAGAGGGATAGGGGGAAATGATTTATAAAATAACACACGCTTGGTTGCCAACTAGGATTCACACCCTGATCTCCAAGCTATTAGAAAACTAGACCAGATAATACTCCTGACATTAAGTCCAGGCTCTCACCAATAAGTTAAGAGTCAGAATTCCAATCGTGTGAACTCCGATATCGGCAGGCCAGTCTATTGCTATATTGACTACTTAGACCATGTGGCCACCGGAGTGATTTGTTTTTATGTAGGTTTTCATAAAAAAAATTAATCGCTTTTCGTGTGTAAAGGATTAATTTGAGATATATTTAGTTAATCCTGGATTTTTAAAATGGATGTAGAAATAATAGTAAAATATAATTCATTTAAAATTTAAAAGGCAAGTTTTTAGAAAATATATTTTAATCTGGAAGACCATGACACAGTGATTGATCTAGACGTTTTATCTGACCTTGAAATAAACCAAAATGGATTACACGATTCTGTCCGTTCCTCTAGTTTCCGGGCCTTCAGCAAAGCCAGTTTGACGAATTTAATAAAATGGTAATACTTTGTGCTGAGATCATTATTTTAGTTATAACTTTAAAATTAATTATAGATAATTATGTCGTTATATTTAAGATTTAAATTGCTATAAAAATGGTTATAACAAAGTTGTACAAAATTGATACCTGGGGAAAACTGTATAAGTAAATTATATTTTTTTTATGGAAACATTCACTTAAGGGTATTTCAAGCCATCTGAAGACAGATTTTGAAAAAATAAAAAAAAATAAAAAAAATTGCTCTATAGATTTGGCTCAAACGGTAAGTGAGGAAAGTTCTAATTATTTGTAATACAATTTTAGAGAGAAATTCATTTAAGGTTAGTTTACAAATAATTGATTTTTGAAAATCTTGTCTCAAATTATAATTGATTATGAAACTATGCACGATCGAACTTTACCATTTATTTATGATGATCTTCTAGAATGTAGTTTATTACTACACTAATTAAATATTTAAAAAAATAGCTTTTAATAAAAACTAAAACAGTATAATCTATCTTATCATTATAGAGTTATTTCACAGAAGACCCCAACATCTGACTATTAAAAATAATTTGATTTTATCTAGATGGACTTCCTTAAACTTATCTATACAATTAAGATTCTGTAAATATTTTAAAGTAGAACATAATCAAGGTGAATTAGTTTATTGTCAACGCTAGCTTATCAAATTGCTCTGAAAAACACATTAATTTTTGACTTGCACATAAGCTCATTTCTTGAGAATACACTTACCTTTCCCATCGGTTTTTAGACCTCTATTTCCTCCAGCAGAAAGAGCATAGCTTCCCACACACATTTATTTAAGTCAATTACACTAATTCCCCCGTCTACTCTGTAAGAAATTTAAATCCTCGCATAATTATGTTGTGTATTTATTATAAGAATAGTAATTCTATTTTGTAAAACTGTTATGAGCTTAACATTAACTGCTCTTAACGGACAAATCTAAGAACTTAAATATTAATAATACATTTTAATTTCATTAAAAATTATTATTTCTTTCTGTAAATATTGCAAATGGTTGAACTAAGTTTTAAATATTATTATAATTGCTTTCAAACTTCAGGAGGTTCTAGGACATACATTTAAAAAAATCCTTTTTACCACGTATTTTACTAAATAAATTACCAATCGATGAACAATGCAACAATATATTTTATTTTTAACTTCATGGAATGCAGGGTGCGCAGAGTCACTGCGCATATGTTAGACAATAAGAGTCATTTACAAACTAACGTCGAAGAGGAAATGTTTTAAAGAGAAGTAAGAATGACGGGCAGTTTGGGAGCCGCTAACACAACATTCGGATAAATAGAGGAGAAAGGAAGCCATACGTGATGTCATGACGTAATCCTTAAATGTCCAGGAAGAGTTGGTGTTTGTATATATATATATATATATATATATATATATATATATAAAATCCGTCGAAAAGCTGATACCCATCGTTCTGCTTCTCACAGGACTGTGTACCTTTAAAATAATTGTGCAAAAAGAATCCAGCTACATATTTACTTGGTCATCTTTTTTTTTTTTTCACTATGACATTTTATACGATTTTATCATATTAACCCTTTGCTTTAAATTAGGTACTGCATTTTATTATGCAAACTATAGGGCTGGTTTACGAAGGTGGCAAATAATTATGGGTGGCACTAAGATGACGAGGGTTTGGCACCATTGTTTCGATGCAGGAAGGACGTGTGCATTTGCAGACTGATGATTATTTAAAGTTTTAATTGTAAAGTTTCATACTACAGCCCCAAGATTTGCTACAGAATGAAGAGGAAAATTTTAACTACCATTATGCAAAGAAGATATATTATTTGGGAATATTAATTCTTACTAAAAAACTGCAACAGTAACTACAGTGCTGCAATAACTTTATCCAGGTGATATGCATCCGAAAACTATCACATTTTTTTTTATTTGACCACATAGACCTCGTGAAACAGCCAACTATGACGTCCCCCATCTATTTTAACTCAAATTGTATTTAATAAACTAGTTATTCATTTTAAATTAAATCTCAAGATTTTTTTTTTAAATAAATGACTTTTTCTCTTATTTTTCTTTGGTCTACGATTCTGATGCTAATATTTTTAGCCAGGTCAAGGGTTTAACAGTGTGCAAAGTAATATATATATATTTAAATTAGTTAAATAGGTTGAATATATATATTTAAAAAATACTTATTAAAAAAAATCCTAATATTGATTATAAAATGAGGCAAATAAATAAAAGTTACCTAAAAATTCAAATTGACAAAAAAATGACTAAGAAAGAGTCTAAAAAAGTGTCCACAACCAGGGAATCATGTACATAAATATGGTCTGCCTTATGTTCCATATTTCTAGAGAGTAATTAGAGACCAGAGCCATTGGGAAGAACCCAGTACAGGAAAGAAAGAATAGGGTAGATTCAGGACAACATTGGTGGAAAGATCTGTAAAGGTGTGTGGGAGAACCAGTTTAAAGAGAAGATAGAAGGAAACACCATGATGGATTTCTAGAACAAAAGAAGCGATGACTGATAAGAACAGGGTATTTAGATTGTAGTTCCAAAGGAGGACAGTGAAAGTCAATGAGAAATATATTGCCAAGAAGAAGGACGCAAAGGCTTCAAGGCAGAAAGATAAGGAATTTGAATGGAGAAGGGTAAGGAAATTATGGATGAGGACAGAGGGTGTAGTTATAATTTCCTGTGTGAAATGATCAGGAGTAAAATAATAAGTAGGGAGGAGCAGGTCAAAATAGTAGAGAAAAATTAGAATTTTTAGTAAAAAAGGAGAAACACAAGGAAATGTGGTTAGAGTATTTTCAAGACCTGTAGAATGCTAACACATTCACAGATAAAGTAGGGGAAGAGAAAGAAAACATTAACTAGAACAATGTTAGGGACATAGACTGGAGGGAGATGGAAGGGTCACTGAAGAGCATGAAGAGGGGGGAAGGTACCAGAAAGGGACGAGGTGAGTGTGGAGATGGTGAGATAATCAAGAGAGAAAGGACTATAAAGGCTCTATGGAATAAATAGCGTAATATGAAAGGAGGAGAAGATTCCAGAGGATCGGAAGAAGGGTTTGGTAATACTTATCTTCAAGAAAGTAGTCAGGAATAAGTGTGTAAATTACCGATGAGTCACCCTGATGAGATGCTGTGCGAATTTCTATGAAACGATACTGTAAAAATTAATTAAGGTAACAGAGGAAGAAGAATATAGGGACGAAAAGAATGGCTTCAGGCCAGGAATGCCCACAGTATATCTCATATTTTCGGTAAGGCAGATGAAATAGAGACACTATGAGAATAGGAAGGACCTGTTGATGGCCTTCCTAGTTGTTGATAAAGGCTATGACAGTGTGTTTATATGTATAGTATAGGCAGCACTGGAGAAGAAAGGAATGAGTGACGATTTGATAAGAAGACTGAGAAATATGTGTGAGCCCTGTGAAAGTAGGAGGGGAAAGAACAAAGTAGTTTAATTTGAGAAATAGTTGGAAGCGTGAAAGTGCATTATCCTCACTACTGTTTATTATAGCACGGAGCAAAATAATGAATAAAATGGTAGAAAGAATCGGGGAGGAAACTATGAAAGCGATGGTGTTTCTTAATGACCTGATGTAATGGGTTAGGGAAGATGGAAAACTTCAGGAGTGGTTGGATGCGTGGGATGAATTAGTGGAGTGGTATGGATTAAGGTTTAATGTAAGGAAGAGTGAGATGCTGATTACGACAAGGAAGAGAGACAGGTGCATGAATGGTGGGACATAAGGAGTGCAGCCGTTCAAGATAGTGGAAAACTTTAAATACCTGAAGAGTGTGATAGAGGAAAGTTGGAGAAATAAAAGATAAATCAGTGAAAAATGGAGGCAAGCAGAAGACTTTTATGAAGTGCGAACATTGTAGTTTGGATTAGGGCTGTACCTAGGAGGTGCAAGAAAGTGTTCTACAGGATGTTCTTTGTATGTACTAATATTGACACACAGCAGAAACTTGGATAATGAAGGAGTAGGATAAAAGAGCAGAATTTAAGTTTGTGAAATGAAATCTTTGAGAATTTTTAGAGGGAGGAGAGAGATGGATAAGATGATAAATGAAAGGGGAAGAGGAATAGCTAAGGAGGAAACAGTTAGGACAGGATAGAGAAGGTACGACTAAGGTGGTACGGTCATGCGAGGATAATGGGCGAGGTGCAGATAGCAAATACTATGTTGGATATTAAAGTGGGTGGCATAAGGACATAAGGAAGACCCAGGGACAGGTGGTTAAAAGGAGTGAAGAGAAGTACGGGGGAGAGAGGAGAAGACTGGGTCATTGTGGTAGAGGAGAGAGAGGTGGTGGGGATATGGAATATTTGAGAGAGATTTATATTCTATACAGACCCAGTCCGTTACTGGAAGCTATTCATGATGATGATTATAAGGAGTGTGTGTGATGTACCAAATAGAAGATGATATGTCCTCAAAATCCTTACCCTGAATATCATGAACGTGGAAAGTTAATAAAAGGAAGATGCCTTGATACTAATTTATAAAATATATCTCGAATACTCTTAAAACACTTGCAAATATTATTCATGATATTGACTATCTTGAATTATATATCAATATGTTAAATGATTGGAATAAATTCAAAAAGTTGTTTATAACAGGGCAATATGAATAGTAATGAATTAACACCTGTATGCTATAAGAACTTTAAAGTGAGGATGCGAAAGCATATAAGTTATATCTACTATTTAACCACGACACTTTCAAAATATTGCTCACAAAAAATATCATTATTGATTAAAAGAAAGAACACACACATAAATAGTGTAGACTTAAGAGTTAGTTAAAACCACTTTTGGTTTTGTGCAATTGAGTTTTTAACTGCTGCTTATATTTGCGATCCTGCCACTTTGATAAAATCGTATCACCAGGACCATTAGGAAAATCTAGGTGGCTACCTGGGGCACAAATGTCTTAAGGACATTCCAATGAAATATAGATTTTTTCAAGTATACGTTTTTTTAAAAATAAAATAACACATCAATAATTATTTCTAAATATAGAAATAACAAAAGCTTAGTGCTTATTTTAATACTAAGAGAATTTTTTATTAATATGAATTTATAATATAAACATTTTCATGGTTAAGTTACATTTGGGGTCAATTGGCTAATAACACTTTCATATTTATTTGAAAGCTTCCAAAGATATTAAAATAAAAAAAAGGGGAGAATGGATAATATTTTTTCATACAATAATTGAGAGGGTGTGGTAGTATTTTTTGGTCTTATATTTTGGTGCCTTTTTATTTTTCTTTACACAGGGGATGCAAATTGGTGTGCTAATTTTAAGCCTCGTTCAGGGCACATGAAACTATTGGGCCAGCCCTGCCAAAATTATTGTGTGATATATAATTTTATAAAATATATTTAATGGGACGTAAAAGTTATATAATATTTATTTTATCAAAGAATATTTATAAAATAGATATAATAGTTTAATACAGTCCTTATACATATTTATCTAAGCTACTTTAGATACACTTTTTAAATATGAATACGAAACGAATTTAGGTGGAGAGAATATAAAAGTGGAGATCTTATTATCTTTTGCCATGCAAAATTTGAAAAATTGAAAAATCTTACAATGAATTCATATAAATCACATTCTGCGTGGAAGGAGAGTGATAAGTGATAACACATTTAGGAAACCCAACTCTAGGATTTTGAGCTTGACCTCCCATTCAACGGCAGCCTACCTGTAAGAGCTGAATTTGACGTTTAGTCTACGTGCTCATTGTTTGAGCATATATCTAATAAATGTTTTACTGTCATTATTATACCTTGATTTTCTTACATGTGGAATTTTGAGCACATTTTAGAGAACACAAACATCATACTAATTGCGAATAAATCTTTACCACATGGTTTAAGTCATTAGTCCTACAATATAAGTCAAATTTAAAATATAATTATATGCATACTTAGGTTCAAGGAACATCCCTATTAAATTTTATTAAAATTGGTCCATGATTTTGGAATTAATCGCAGAACTTAAGAACAGGTGAAATGTCAAATGTTCAAATTAAATCATGCCCCTACTTCACCAGGCCAATATTTTCTTTTAGTAAAAGTAACCATAATCTCCTCCTTAAGTGACTAAGACTATGTTTTTATCACAATTAATTGCTATTCAAATATTTATAGAAGGAATATAAAAGATCTCTCCCAGAAACCTCTTAGCAAATATTTATGCAGTGGCAACACACGATATTTAGAGGCAGGTAGCGAGCAAGAACTTTCACCGCCACTGTATTGAGTCAGCTAGGAAAACTATCGATATCATCTCGTGTGTCATACTTTCCCCCCGTTACTTACAAGGCCCCGTCATGACTACTATTTATAAATGTGCTTCTCATATACGAGCACACAAACACAAATATCACAGACACAGAGATGTTTTATGCCTTAGAAGTTGTTTTATGTACGAATTAAGAGCTGTATTATATCTCTCATCCCTCCCCCACCTTCCTCCCTCAACCACTTCACCAAACTATTATTTTATTTACTTTTCTTTTTGCCTCCTTTCGAAGGCTTTTGTTATTTTTGCCCTCTTGTGACGTAATACATTTAGAAGTGAAGCTGACTAATGAGTAATTAAGGTTGGCAAGACTTCTCGAGTCTTTAATTACTTCCAGCGTAGTTAAAAGCTTCAACTCTATATTTGTGATGGTTTACCACACGTAGAATTGTGGCGGTAGAAAATAATAGCTTGGTAATGTATTTTAGTATGTAAAGTGATTTGAGGCATTTTTTTTTTATTTCTTCAGGCCTACATAAATGTATTTGAAATACTAAGTAATTAATTTAAACTATTTAAGGTTATTATCAGCAAACAATTACTTTATTTTTATTAAAATATTTAAATTAAAAGAGTGGAAGGGTCAACCCACTATTTGATTACTAAAAATATAATAAGTCTGGTATTTTAGTCCAAATATAATTGATTGATTGTGAACTTTAAGAATATTAAAATAATCCAATTTTGGAAAGCTTGGTCAGTTATGCCTAAACTAAATGTTTAAAATAATTAACTTATTTCAAACAAATATGTGCCTACAACTTGAAATAAAATACCGATTGGTTTAAATGCTTTTTAATCAAACTCTTATTACATGGTCCAATGATAGTGGTGATCTATCTATTGTGTAACAGAAATACATTATTTTCACTATTTAAAAATAAATACAAATTAAATATTCTTGCGTTAGATATTATATTGAAAAATTGCGTTTATCGATTACCTGAATATTTAAAAGTCTTTTAATGACCATAACCTAATTATAGGCCTCATTTCTTTGCAAGAGCGTTAAACTATTATCTTTAAGAACATGTTCAAAAACATTTGTGGGACTTTGTCTCAAATCCAGTGTGCATATACATAAAAGTAAGCTACGAGCTATTCGAGGGTTAACTTATAAGAAATCCGTATATACATATCATAATGGAGAGAGAATGGGGTAAAACCAAATTAAAATAGCCCCTAGAATTCCATCTAAGTAAACATCGCAATTTTTAGAGCTACGATATCACCGCCAACTACGATAGAATTATAAGTAAGCCTTGGACCACTCGATTATTGTTGCGATTATTAAATATCCAAAAAGAAAGATAAAATTTTAAAGATACCAGTAAAACAATAGTTCTAGCTATTAAATTAGTTCTCGATTAAAATAATTTTACGCTGTACGACCTAAATTAGAGTGAATTCATTTTTCCTTCATCAATACGATTTTTTATGCCATATCTCACTGCCCGTCCGAGTACTAATTAAGAACTCTTGCAGACTTCAGATGACGGAGATATCGAGATTTTAATGTCGGTTGGGTGTATTGAGGTTGGTTTTCCAAAATAGTTTTCCGCTTTCCCTCTACACGAATGCAGGTACACTTCCTTTAAATATAACCTTCTTAATACCTAAAATTACTAGCGTAATTAGTGCATATGTATTCAGGCCTAAACTGAACGGCTAGTAAGAAGTGGTTCTAAAAAATTATATAAATTTTATCTTCGAGGGGTCGAGAGAGAAAAAGTTAAAAGTCTAACATTCATTGGCCTAGTAATGTATCTATTAAACTAAACTACCTAGCGAGTTGTGTGGGGCAGAGCAAATTTATGGTTGGTCAAATAGAGAGCGAGGGAGAGAGAAATTGTACAGTTTTAATAGTCTTTGCTCACCCTAGCAACAATCCACGAACACGTCATTGGTAATAAAATGTGGATATTCTTGAAGTATAGTAGGATATTGGATACAATATTAATAGAATAAGCTTAATTTGGACTGGCCTAGTCTAGTTACTTGTTTATATAAATATTTTAAGAGAGCCTTTCCGATTCAAGATAAAATAGGGGTAGATCTAACTTTTTTTTTTGTACAGTCATAAAGGGTCTTTCAACTGACGAATCGGCTATCCAATGAGGCAGAGAGAGAGTTCGAGGACTACTATGAAGTGGATAGTACAACTTAGAAGTGGATAGGACAACTTGGAAGTGGATAGGACAACTTGGAACAGTCACTACTGGC
>CABEEJ010000259.1:0-16384 GCA_901482245.1 Timema douglasi
TTTAATGTTTTTATTCCATTAAAAAGGCTCACAACCATAAAAATAATAAAATAAAATAAAATATTACCACTCTTGCACAGCCTTAAGGCACCACGTCTTACTACCTTTTTGGGTTATGTGGTTTTCTAAGCTCATGTACTAATTACGCTAAGGGTGTTAAGGATTGTGAAGGCTACATTTATAGGAAGTATACCAACATTTACGTGTATGGAGAGGGGAAAACCATCAAGATTTGAACCTTGATCTCCCCGTCATTGGTAGTCTAGTCTACTACGAGAATAGCACGTTGGAACACGCGTTCCACCGAAGAAGGTCATTTCTTTAATGTCAGGTGTAAATTTAGTAGGTGAGATTCCAATATTGCTTATAAGTGTTCAGAGGTTATGCATGATCGTAAGGAGTTTTTTACTAAGATTATAAAAATGGGTTGTTCACATATTAAGTTTCATCCAAAAACAATTAAAGTTTTCGTGCAAAATCTTGAATGTTGGAGAATTTGTCGTAATTAAGAGAATTATTGTAAAATGTGCATAATTATTCACGATGCTATAATTCCTTTAGATTTGGATTGAACTACAGGTCATATCATCTCAAGTTGAAGTTCATTAGTTGATTTGTTTTGAACATAAATTATATGTACTTCCATATTGATATTTTTTTTAGTTCTAGTATTTTTAGCACTAATTTTGTTTTCCTAGATAGTTAACTATAGCTTGCGGGATACGTGAAAATACGTGATGAGCCACATGCAGCCTACAGGCCGTAATTTACTCAGGGAATATGTATAGTAATCCCAACCGTATTTGAATATTAATTGTTATGTCCATATTAGTATTTGATTATAAACGTTCTAAACGAAGCGGAAAATGTATCAAATTCCAGAATGTCCTTGACAAATATTTAAGAACTGTTGTTATTTATACGAGCACAAACTAAACTAAGTGTAATTAAATTTATTTTAATATTTGTGTTTTATAATTTTGAAAATACGTTTGATTCGTTTTATTTATAAACATTTAACATAAGTTATGTTTTTAGCGTGTGGATTATTCATAAGATTATAAGTTATGTCACGAAAAAAGTGCAGATATTTTGTGATCATGTTGGGTTTTTTTCAAACGAGGCTGTATTGTCCATCTAGTAAGGGGGGTCACGGTTCTCAGACGTAAGGGGCTGGGATGCGCTCTGGGCCCGCGCACGTTTCATATAAACGAGCACTGTCTTTGCCACCCTGCGGTACTGACAGATCTCTAAAAATCCTGTCGGGGCGCCTCCATGAGGCGGCCCCTGGAGAATGCGACGGAAGGGGTCTGTCATAGCTTAAGACCCCAACAAGGTCATCTGTGTGTGAGGAGGGGGATACTCCTTTCTCGACACACACTAAGCGATGGGTAGTGAGTACCCGTGGAGCAGGAATAAATGGTGAGGGCACCTACTTGAGGTCCCCTCTAGGCAACTCCGGACAGCTGGTCTCAAACAAGGTTGGGGCGGCAGCTAAGATTGTGTGCGAGAGAGAGAAGGAAGTGTGAGAATGATTGAAAGATGGTGCGGAGAAAGCTGTTCGGATGCTGAGCTCCTCACTTACTTGGGATGGGTGATCACTAGGAGGGTCCAACTCCTCCCTCTCCATCTGGTCTCAGTGAAGGGTTTTTTTCCCCCCAAGTAGCCCAAGGCAGGCTGAAATGGAAGGGCTGGTACTGGTCTTTTCGGGTTTTCGAGTTCCCGGAATGGTACTCATGGAGCGTGGTCTATGTCCGGTGAAAAGGTTCCGGTCCCGATGGGTATCGGTGGTTGCACAATAAAGGACCTCTGAGCTTAGGGATAGTGTAGCTGGAAAGCCCCTTCGGGAGTCCTCTAAATAGGTTAGTTTAAGACCCACACTCTCCATCTGGTAACACCACATTTAATCCAGATTTATCAAGTCCACCCATACAGATTCATGATGGTTATTTAGTTTGGAGTATTTAAATTTGAATGTACAATATAAAATTAATGTAATGTTACTATCGTTTATTTAAACCTTTTTATTACATTTAACCTTGGTGGGTAGTGGTTGGGGATGACAGTCAGCACCTACTTCTCAGAAGTGGGTGCTAGTCTAAAACAAGGTTGGAAACCACTGGTCTAGAACAAGCATGTCCAACCCGCAGCATTCGGGCCCCTTAGGTCCCGCCGGCTCTAATTTATAAAACACTTCAAATTGAAGACATAAACAACATTTTACTCTCTCGTAGCTGACGTACTCAGAACTTTTTTTTTTTAGGTTGATGCATACAACCAACCGCTTTTCATTCACAACTTGATCAGGCTATATGCATTTATTATGATTACTCTAATAAGATAAGTAGGGGGAAGGAAGCATTTTAGAGGTAAACTACCCGCATTTGCGTGGAAGGAGATTAGGAACCCACCTAGGAAAAACACCATCGGTGGACCCAACTGGGATTCGAACCCCAGTTTCTTCGTCATCAGCAGGTCAGTCAAATACGAGTGTGATGCCTAAGAACATTCGGCCACTGAAGAAGGCTTATTTCATTTTAATTTCTTGTATAATGTATGCATGCCTGTATTTATTAAAAATAAATAATTATTTGTTCACGTATTTAATAAATTTAGATTCATGTATTTCCCACGTAAAGCGACCCTCAGTAGAGGGAAGGCTGAAAACGCCTGGTCCCCTCCCAACTAGGCGAATCGAATCGAAGCATAGGGGTCAGTACCTCTCAAACATAGGCGAATCGAATCGAAGCGCAGTATTTGCACTCACATTCAAGCGAAGAAAGAGGAAAGTCACAATGCAATAATTTTGAAAAAAAATAAGAACCAATAAGTTATGTATCTCTTGCACAGTTATAAAAACACAACATACTAGACATAATGTAACAAAATATAAATAATGTTTGTATATTTTACTGTAAGATCCAAATAAATTCAAGTAAACTTAAGTGCTCTCGTTTATTTATTTTTTTAATTGATTTCCTCCAATTCATTCTCTCTGGTGTTACCATTGTTAAAGTTTTTTGACATTTTTATCGCAGATAATTATAAAGCCCTGGACTAAAGTAATTAGTTCCATTACAGCTTCACTCTACAGACAAAACAAACAAACTTCAATACATGCACTCGAGTAATAGAACATTTTAACAGCCTCGCTCCACATTAACACCACTGCCGAATGTCCTCTTAACTTTCCCGGAAACTACCAACGTTGAATGTATATATGGCACAAACCTCACCTGGTGGCTCTGTTAAATCGAAAAAAAGTGTTTTACACGGAGAATTAGTTTCGCTTCGACACAATTCGTCTGGGTGTGGGTAATTCCATGTATATATATATATATATATAATGTGTGGAAATAACTATTTTCTGATTGCCACGCTTTGATTCGATTCGATTGATCTAAGTGAGAGCAGGTATTAAGTAATCATTCTTACAAAAGATTGTATTGCTATTGGCCGGGATGTCGGTACTCGAATCCTGGCCGGCTGCTGCACGAATATATATGTATATATATATATATAATTATTTTTACTAAGTGTGAGCATATTTCCTTGAATTTGTATATTTTCCATCCCTACCACATTTATGATATTAAACTTGACTAACAAGAATGGCTATTAATACAAAGAGCACAAAATAATAGTAATAATAATAATACAAATCCATTCTAATTAAGTTGATTTTATCACAGTAAGCTACCACTTGAAAATAGACTATGCTTCAAACAATTTTAGTTTTTTTTATTGGCTAGGCCTTCTTGAAGTGTACTTTTTACACACCATATTATATTGGAATAAGGCCATAAGCTAATTTAACCTAGGATTGTTAACCTATTACTTACTATACACCTCTAGCCTTAAAGCCTAAATATTTACTATTTTAATGGTAGAACTAACTAATATACAACTAGTACATAAATATATTATTTTGTACCTACTAAAAAAAAAAGTATCCATAGACTTATGGCTGACCCTCATCGTCAACTTTTGTACCGTTCTCGCCCTATGCCTAAAAGCTAGAGGCCACTACTAGCCTAAAAACGAGTGGATAGAAATTAAGTACGTAAAAAATTTGCAAATTTAAGGAATATATGAATTATTTATTCAATGTAATAAACAGAGGTAAAACAACCAATTACATGGCCTTAAAAGTAAAACTGAAGTGTGCTGGAAAACAAATAAATCATGGCTAAGTCTGCACTTGCGCAGTACGTTTGAGAGTATTTTTAAATCTCTCAGGGTAAATTATTATTTTATTTGAACAAGTCTGGAAGAGACAAAAAATATTAACAAATGTTCAATATTATAAAAAATAATTTAAAGCACCTTTCTTAAATAATTTACAAAGCATCTGATTTACCAGTGAATTTAGACAAAACAAATTTAGGATTAAGATTTAAATTTAAATATCGAATCAGATGTTTATTAAAATTTAAATTACTAAACCTTGCAATGATTACAAATAGCTTAAAGAGCCTCTTTTAAATGGATTACAACTGTTCTGATTCATCCCTGTGAATACAGACAAAACAAATATAAATTTTAGAATCAAATATAAATTTAAGTCTTGAATCGGACATTTTTAAAAGTTTAAATCATTAAACCTTACGATGACAACAAAAAGCTTAAAGAGCTTCTTTTAAATGGTTCACAACGCATCTAATTTACCACTGTGAATACAGAAAAAACACATTTAAATTTAAGGATCAAATATAAATTTTAATATCGTATCAGATATTTATTATTAGCACAAAGGTTTGACTTCCTGACTAAAACTCAAACCTGCGTAGAACTATTACCCTTGACACTTTTGAAGAATTCGACCAAATTCCTACATTTTAATACTTACTATTAAAATAGAAAAATCATTGTTACGTTAGCATAATGTAATTTCTCACTAAATGAATCGGTTTATTTTAAAGTCAAAACCATATTAACCAACAAAAATAAGTTATTTTAATAATTACTCCGAAAAAGATACATAAATAAAAAATAACCTATAAAAGAAACATATTAGATTAAAGAATTTAAACAATTACTGGTAGCCACACTAGCAATATAGATTAATATTTAAATTACAAAATTACAAGCCAAACAAAAGAATCCTAATAATGTGGCTACCAGAAAATTTCAAGAAATTACAAACATACTAGCACCCAACTGGCAATAGGAATCATTAAGTGTTACATAACAGAATTCACTTTTAAAAGTAAAACCTTTAGCAAAAAATTACAAACGCCTAAAATTACAGATTACAACTACATAATAAACCTAAGTGTTCAAGATAATCAAACCCATAATTGAAATATAAGGTTTATAAATCAATAATATATATAGCCATCCTGGCTAGATAATGCCCTAGTCCTGAATAGGAATTCTCGTGGAAGTGTCGGATGTAATAGTCCTTGATGCTAACTGAACGATAGCTATAAATAGGTCTAGTTTATAGATTGATAGTTGGGAAATTTCCTTAATAGGAAATTGATTATTAGTAATATAACGTCACATGCCAAGCAGCTGGTGGATATGCTACGTCACTTCAGTCACATCCACCAGTTTCTTCGTGTGTTGTAGATTCATTTGACTTGTTCCCGAGACACGAACACCAGACACATGGTGAGCGGCTGCAGACTCTAGCTACGTTAATTCGGTCATGTAGACCAGTTCAAGAATACAAGTGGTCCTCCTGTAACTCCGCCTGCCCAATCAGAGCATTTCTGGACTCCTCTATTGGAACATGATGTCACTGCATCATCCAGAACTTGTTTAGAACTTATCTTCATTCTAGCATTTGGTGTAAACGGGCTGGTTTGGAAGTCATGCTAGTCCGGAAGATACGAGTGAGTTGAGCACCTATATTAGACACGGTAAGATTGTGATATTTAATAATGCTGGATTTCTATGATCATAAGTTTATTTGAGGTGGTATTATACTAGCTAGTCTTGCTAGTATTTATATTGCAGTATATCTATATGTATAGGCTTATTTGGTGCGGGTAGTGACAGTTTGATATTAGTATTACAAGCTAATGTTACACTTTTTCCAGCCTGCGGCCGAGTCATTTTGATAATATGCCTCCATAGTTCTCTATCCTTCCACCATTCTCCCTTCACTTGCACACTTTGTGTTATATGCTCCTACAATCTTTTCTTGACCTTCCTCGGGGTCTTTTTCCTACATACTTCAATTCCATCATTTTCTGCTGACCATTAAAACCACAAAATCTTGGGTTATATTTCAGTTATATAAAAATTGTTTTAATAAACTAAAGGTTCTGTACCAAATAAATATCTGAACTTATAATTTTTACTAAAAAATATGTTTAATTTAGGTATACTGAGCATAACTATTAAAAAACAATGAGGCTAGACTCGAAGGACCAAATTGTATTGAGACTAGAAAAATCTCGAATAATAATATCTTACTAAAAAAATGTCGACCCTGAATCTCTGTGACAATATTTATCAAGTTGACAACAAAAGAGTCTAGGAGTGAGGGATTAGAGAATAATTTTTTTTAATGAGAAATGTGTCTTACGGGTGAAAAGTGAAGAGAGAGAGAAAATAGTGCTAATATGAAAATTCTGGTCAATTCTAAAAAGCGGTATGCAGGCAGGCAAGTCTTCGCCGTAGCTGAGACGAGGCGATATTGAATTTGAAGCTTTCAAGGCACGCGCCTCAGGGTGAATGGTAAGGAATGAATTCCGATAAGCTCCCTCCCCCAGCCTTTTTTTTTCTCCAGTGAAGATAATGATAAAAAAAAGAACTTCAAATTTATGAGAAGATTAAAAATAAAAGGAAAAGAGAAGGACATCAAACATCTTTTTTTGAATTGAGAATAATGGAATCTGGATTAATCATAAAGAAAAGTACAATACGCTATAAAATTCAAACACAATAAAATGTGACAAACATAAAATAATAATCCCTTTCAATGTGTACGCAGACCAAATAAATTCTACGATCTTATTTTATATTGGAGATGGGACATTTGAATCACTCGAAATTTATGGAATTAGAGAGAGTCAATAATCTTAAAAATCTCAACAAAAAGTAAAGTATCTCGAATACATTAATTATTAAGGTGGAATGGAATCGTAAGCGAAAAAAAAATCCAGTGTGTTTTGCAGCTTTTATTGGACAAATTTTTGGCCAAAACAAAAAATATATTGCTTCAGTACAAACATAGAGTATACTTTTTTTTAACATGGTGATATCAACATTTGTTGAATATATGTCATGAGCATGGTGGAATTATCTAACAAACTCTTTAAATAAGAGAAAAAGTTGTCATTAAATTCCAATACACCCTTGAAAGATATTCAAGAAATGTTGAGGTAACCATGTGAAGAAAATTAAATTCTAAGTTTGTACTCGAGCAATATTATATTCATTTTGTCTAAAAATATATTTTGCTATAAAAACTACAAAAAACTGGCCTTTCCTCGCGTTCCCTTCTATTCCACCTTAAAGCCTTGACATTAATTAAAAATTGTAAGCAATTGGCGAAAGGAATATTATATTATATTGTGTAGTTTGTAGGATAACAAAATCACAAAATTGTTTTAATATAATTAATTAAGTCTTAAACAACTTTTTAAACTCAATTTTAAGAATTTTAATTTTGATTAAAATCTCACATTTTAAAATAACCAAAGATTCCAATGGGGGTAGAAGATTCGAAAGAATATTTAGGATCTAGTTTCGAAAGATATAGAACTCGATCCGATCTCTATAATTTATACTTTTATAAACAATGTAGAATGTTTTCAAGAATAATAATTCTTTTTTACTAACTTTTCACCGCATCCTGACACCCATCCGGGACTTTATTAATTTTAATTTCACTATTAAGTGTTATGGAATTTAAAGGAAATGTAGTCTAATTAGTGGGTAGGGAGGGTGAAAAATCAATATAATAAAAACCATCCTCACCAGATTGAGCCAGGATTAAACCTTGACCTTTTTGTCACAGGTAAAAAGGGAAATACTAAGTTGTCGTTTAGTTAACGCACTCACCGATGTGGACATAAAAAATGCTCCGCGAGACAGCTCGGCCAATCTATCCTTTTACAGCTAAAGGAGAAATTAGATCCCACACTTATTTAAGACGCACGTGCTTCAACAATCTTCACAAAGTTTAGATGCTATAACAAAACCGAGTAATGTACAAACGCTTAAAAATATTTTAGTTTGAATATACACATACATTTGGGTAATTTAAGGTGATAGTTCAGGGAATGCGAGAAAAGATCAGTGTTTTTGCAGTTTTAATTTCCAAACATTTATTTGTCAAAATAAAATAAAATATTTATCCATTATATAAAATATATAGTTTAATTTTCTTCACATGATGATATCGACAGTGTTTTAATATCTTTCATGAGCAAAGCGGCATTAGGTGAGAAACTTTTTAAATGAAGGGAAAAAGTTGTCATTAATTTCCAGGACACCCTTGACAGATATTCAACAACTGTTGAAACCCGCCTCGGTGGCGTAGTTGGCTAACGCGCTTGTCATGTTGAGCTCGACTGCTGAGGAAGGGGAGATCGAGGTTCGAATCTCGGTCGGGTGAACTGGGGGTGGTTTTTCATAAATAGTTTTCCACTCTCCCTCCACGCAAATGCGGGTTCACTTCCTCTAATTCAACCTTCCCAATTCCTAATCCATTAGAGTAATATAGTACTTAAAGCGTATAACCCGAACGGGTAGTAAGACGAGGTGCTAAATAATAATAATAAAAAACAACTGTTGAAATTATTGTGTAAAAAAATTAATCTATGTTTCTATAGAGAATTTTTTTTTATCAAAAAGGTTTTTTACACAAAAACTTCCAAAACACTTACCTTTTATCTAGTCCCTTACACATGAATTTTCTGAATTGATTTATTATATCAGCCCATGACTTAAAAAATAACTCAATTCTATAATAGTCACAACACACAATCTTGCAGCCGTCAATTCATCAGTGGGAAGGGCGAAGCTCAAATTCCGCCAATGATTAGATTTTTGGCCATACCGGGAATTGAACTCAGAACTTTTATCTCAATACCACTATCTGCGAGTGTTGGACCGTGAACGTAAACAAAATATATTCTAATAAATATGGTTTATTTACGAGTAAGATACATGAGCATATCAGAGTTTTTTTTAAGAAAGTATTACAATTATTTGGGCTTAGAGATGCATTGACAAAAAAAAATCGGCCAATATAGAGTTAAAAAGAACAGCTTGAAACCAATTAGTGAAATGGAAAAAATGACAAGAAAGTTAAGGCAATTAAGAGGGCATTGCTCCTCAGCAATGAGGAAAAAATAGAAAATTAACGATTAAAATTAAATGACCAAAGATGAATGCCGAAAACGCTCTTGTATATAGCCAATTTCTACTTTGTTGCGTTTCTCCAATATGTCTGCAAAATACTGAAGTGCTTAAGGGGTAGCATTAATAATAATAGTAGTTGTAGTAGTAGTAAAAGTATTTCTAAATGTATCAAATATATATTAATATTTTTCCATGAAGAATCTGTTGCTTTATTGTTTGTTTTTCATTTGATAAAGATCAATATTTGCGTAAATAGATATTTCCTTTCTCTTACGAAACTTTATTTAGAAAAGAACAGCAAAAAAATGGTCGAGGAATACGTAGAAAAAGATAGAGAACAAAACTCATTTAAATTTTTTGAATTTATTTAGCACCACATCTTAATACCCATCCGGGCTATACGCCTATGTACTAGGTAATCTATTGGGCTAGGGTTTAATAAGGTTTAAATTAGAGGAAGCGTATCCACATTTGCGCGAAGGGAGAGTATAAAACCATTATGGGGGGGGAGGAAGATATATGGGTTCCAATACCGCTGACCGGTATTTGAACCCATATATCTCCGTCGTCGGCAATCTGGTCTATTGTGATATTGATGCCTTAGACCATGTGTCAACTAAAGCTGGTATTTATAAATTGAAAATAATCATCCCCTTTGGGAATATTGATTCAAAATAACATTCACACCAATTTTATAGAAACCTCTTCTAAAGAAAGAATAATCTTAAACGTTGTTTTAATATCGAGGAGGAAAAAACTTCGGGAAACCATAGAGCAGACATTGAGCTTGTTTTGTTAGTAAGAAATACGTTGTATATTCATGGCCCAATGAGAATAACATATGGATATTAATTAGTACGTTTAAGGCTGGCCTTAAATTCACGCATAGCACATAAAATTTAACAAATATGCATAGCATATCATCATCATCATCATCATGAACAGCTTCCAGCAACTGGCTGGGTCTGTTTGGAGCATAAGCCTTTCCACCACCTCCTTTCCTCCCACCACCTCTCCCCTTCGGTCTTCTCCTCTTTCCTCCACACTCCTCCTTAGTTCCTTCAACCGTCCGTCCCTTGGTCTTCCTCTCAGCCTCCTACCCCCTCACCCTCATATCCAACATCCTACTTGGCATCCTTGCCTTCTCTATCCTGTCCTGAACTGGCTCTTCATTTACTATTCTTCTTACTCTCTCATTTCTCATCCTGTCAAATTTGGTCGAACCAATCCTGCATTCTGCTTTAATCCTGTTCCTTCATTACCCACGTTTCAATTAGGAACATGCATAACAAATAGTGCGCATAATGTTTAAACACACTAATCGCAATTATAGCGTTCACAACCGAAACATAGTGAGGAGTTAATACTGCACAATTGTTCAAGTTGATTCAACTGTTAACGCATTGTGCGTGGATTTCGACACAGACAACTCTTGGTGAAGTTCCGTAAGAAAATTATATCCGGGGGGTTGTACCGAGAGATATGAGGTGTGGAAAATTTTCCAAAACGGAAAATTTGCAATTATTATTTCTGTAAAATAGTTTCAACTGATTAAATGGATAATAATAACAACAACAACAACAATAATAATATAATTATTATTGGTAGTGATATTAGTAGTAGCAGTAGTAGTAGTAGTAGCAGTAGTAGTAGTAGTAGTAGTAGTAGTAGTAGCAGCAGTAGTAGTAGTAATAATAATAGTAGTAGCAGTAGAAGTAATAGTAGTAATAATAGTAGTAGAAGTAGCAGCATTAAGAGTAATAGTAGCAGTAGTAATAATAATAGTAGTAGCAGTAGTAGTAGAAGTAGCAGCATTAAGAGTAGTAGTAGCAGTAGTAGTAGTAGTAGCAGTAGTAGTAGCAGTAGTAGCAGTAGTAGTAATAATAGTTGTAGTAGCAGTAGTAATAGTATAAGCAGTAGTAGTAGTAATAATAGTATTAGCAGTAGTAGTAGTAATAGTAGTAGTAGTAGTAGTAGTAAAAACACCTGCTTTGCTGGTCACATGGTCCAACACGCTACTCTCGCAATAGACTAGACTGCCGATGACAGGGAAATCGGGGTTCGATTCCGGTCAGGTGCACTGAGGGAGATTTTCCCTAAATAGTTTTCCAATCTCACTCCACACAAATACGGGTGTAAATCCTCTAAATTAAACCTTCCTCCTCCCTAATACATTAGCCTAATTAGTACATAGGCGTATAATCCAAACGGGTAGTAAGGAGAGGTGCTTTGTAGAGCCGTTATGTTAATAAATCATGCTTCAATTTTTTATCATCAATAAGTTAACTAAAATAATTGCAAGGTTGACCTGACATTTTGAAATTTGTCTCTCCCTCATAACCTACTTGCTTCCTATCTACCCCTCCCCCACTCGCGTTCCCCTTAACCCCTTCTTATAACCCATTTGTATTTTAACGTACTATATTTTGAAGTACAATAGGCTTTAAATGCCACCTATAGAATTTAACTCCTCAATCAGAAGCCGCCACTGCAGAAAATCTTCCGATTAAAAATTTTCATCTCTATCTGTACCTCGAAAAGGCAAAGGTTTTGTAAACCATGTTTGTATGGTCTTGTATTCCTATTTTAAGTCATGGGATATGGCAGTGAAATTTAGCAGTTGTAGTTGAGGAAACACCGTATACTTCCTGCTTCAGCGGTCGAATGGTTTAAGGCATCACTCTCGCAATATATCGGACTGCCGATGACGGGGAGTAAAGGGGAATGCGATGAAAAAGAAAACCACGATAAATAATATAATTTTAATTTATTGACATACTTCATGCATAACGACCAGTAAAAATATCATTTCCCGAACAACTTTTAAACAATAATTGATTATTTGGAAGAAAGTACAGGAAAGGTGAATCGAAAACACTTAAAAGGGAACGAAAACATATATCAATGACTTGGCGAATGAATACCTACATTAAATTGATTTTTTATTAACTGGTTTCCCACTCTTTCTCCTTGTATAGCACGAATGGGTTTTCAGACGCGATGGGGATATTAACAACATTTTAATTGTGTTTGGTGATGAATTAAATGTCCTTAGAGCTTTATTTTTTTATTAAGAGTATATTGGGCTTTGTGATCGATTAGATATTGAATTTTATTTACAAAATATAGAGTGCCTATAGTTCCCAGAAAGCGTAATTAAGGTAAAGGTGATGAGAAAAAAAATTCAACTGAATAAATAATATACTCCTCATTTCTGAGCATACTTCACGTCCAATAGGAAACATTTAACAAAATAATTTTTCAAACAATTATAATTACATTATATTTATATATAAGGTATTCATATATGTTATAAATATTGTTTGGATATTTATATATATATATAATGTATATACATATAATTATATAAATGTTTATGTATATTTACATCCATTACTGTTTCCAGCCTGTGGCAGTCATTTATTTAAGCCATATATTTTCCACCAATGGTCCAGTCCCCGGTCACTAAGTCATCATTGGAAAGGTGCCGGGAATCGAACCCGGGACCCTTAGCTCAATAGACAGACACGCCCCTTCCTGAGCTAAGGTGTCAGATAATATGCATGTATATATATTAGTATAAAGAGATAAATTTATATATTTATACAAATAAATATATTTACAACTTTATTTGTATAAACAGATATATTTATATTTTTTTATTTAAAGTAGATATGATTTTTGAAAAATTGTTTGGGTAAAAGTTCTTACTAGTTGTGTAGTATGCCCAGAAATGAGGTGTATATTATTTATTCAGTTGTTGTTTTCTCGTCACCTTTCCCTTCATTCTTCTTTCACCCCCTTGGTGTCAGGTAAAAAAGCTCTTGTAACAGTCGCCTGCTAACAAGAGCGACTGTAACTAAGTATGTGACAGCTCAGCTCAGGTGAGGCGCTTTCTAAACCCTACCCACGTGTCACTTGCATCAAAAACAACATACCATTCAGTTTATTAGAAAAAAATAACCTAAAGTAGATCTCATACAGATCTTTCATCTCGTACGAACCACGGTGGAGGCCTGGCATTCCCCAAATTCACAAGATATCTTGCCAGAGGTGAAGGAAGGGTTTGGTAATCAGATAAATCTTTGCCGCGACCAAGGATTGAACCCCGGACCCCCAACACAGAAGTCTGACACCTTACCCCTATACCGCCAGGTCACCTTTCATGTTATTTGAAGGTTTATATTAATTCTTTCATGAGAATATTTCACTAGACCATAAGTTAACTATAATTGTATATCTTCACGAATAATCCGACAGCTTAGTTCAGTTGTTGACGTGTCTGCCTACTGAGCTAAGGGTCCCGGGTTCGATTCCCGGCATGACCAGGAAAAAAAATTAATTCGTTAAATGTGGGTTTGCCCTTTCACAGTGATGAATTGTCGGTCGAGGTTTGGATGTTGTGCCCGCCATATTCTTAAGTTGTATTATAAGACATATGAAGCTACGATAGGCCTTGCCAGCCGATAGTGGAAAATATATATCTTGAATAAAATACTGATCCAGGATACAGGATGGAAACAGTAATGGATGTCGAAGAAAGTAAATCTTCCAGTACAGAAAATGTAAATTAAAATGTAAAAAGTTTAGTAATATAATCATGGAAATAAATGCTACGGAACTCCGCACGATTTTTCTCAAACCATTGTTTTAAATGAAGATATTTATTCAAAACTCGTAATATATATGAAACGAAATAATACACACTAGCAAACTTGAGCTATTTTTGACATTTTATTGGGGTTTGCACATCTTATGGTTATCACATTTCTATTAAATTCCTCATTTATAAATTTAGACTAATAGAAAAGGTTAATATTGGCTATTGAGTCTAAAATGATGGAAATAAAATAATTTATGTACAAACATTTCCCCTAAGAGAATAAAGGGAAAAAACAAACTTTTTGAGAGACTTACTTATTCACTTACTCTATGGTATTAGAGAATTATTGCGTTAAGCCTAAGTAGTATCTCTGTAGAACTAAAGATCACAAAATTGTATTAATATATTTGCCAATATCTCAAAAACTATTGGTTTTATAAATATATATTTCAAATAAAAGGTTTTTAATTTTACTACAATTTTGCAATGATAAATTATTGTGTATCTCAAATAGTTGCGGAGATAAGGAAATTTACGCTTCTGTAAAGTACCCTAAAATTTATTTTCATGGGAAAATGAAAATAGCCATTTTATTTATAACCTTAATCAATGCCGAGATACGAATTTTAATCAAATTTGTTAGAGCCGATTTCGAGAAAATGGGTTTTTCTATTTTTGCCCTTAATTAAACAACTCGTAATTTTAGGGTTAAACAAACACACAGAGAGACGGCATTGCAAAAATCACTTTTTATGGTTCGGGAGGTCATGAAACGTTGACATCCATCAACATATTGGGTTAGATTTTTGTTTTTCTTAAGGTTGCAATACTTTACCTTTAGTGTTATAAAAGTTAAAAGAATATGATATTTGAGTATAGCTTGGAAAGTATTGGTTTCTTGAAAATATGTTTTAAATGAAATATTTTTATTATAAATAGACTTACATATTTTCACTAATAAGTAATTTTATATTTCAAAAATTTACGAAGATATGATAAAAAATGAGAATTTACGCGTCAAACCGGAACATTTAAAATATTTTAACAAAAAATTGAGAGTAGCCATTTTATTTGTAATAATTATCAATGATTAGAAATGAAATTTAATCAAAATAATTAGAGCTGATTTTAATAAAATTGATTTTTTTTCTCTTTTCACACTTCAGTAAACTACCGATAATTTTAGGATTAAATATCCTATTCCAAATCCCCCACCCCAAAGAAACCCTATGAAAACCCTAGCTATCAAGTTTTAGAACAATCAGTAAAATAGCTTAGGGTCTAACCAAGGTACGTACAGACAGGTGGGTGGACAAACAGAAGGAAGTGCAAAAAAAACAACACTTTTTCAGATTCGGAGGGTCATGAAACGTCAAAATTCGTCAAAATCTTGAGTTAAATTTTATTTTTACGATCACAATACTTTCTCTATCTATAAGATAGTAAATATTTCTGTCTCGGTGTATGTCCGTCTATCTGTTTGTCCCTGGCCACGAATCCGATATAGTTTAGTAATAATAATATTTAGCACCGCGTCTTACTACCCGTTCGGGTAATACGTTTGAAGTACTAATTACTCTAATGGATTAGGAATTGGGAAGGTTGAATTAGAGGAAGTGAACCCGCATTTGCGTGGAGGGAGAGTGGAAAACCATTTAGCAAAAACCACACCCAGTTCACCCGACCGAGATTCGAACCTCGATCTCCCCATCTTCAGCAGTTGAGCTCAACACGACAAGCGCGTTAGCCAACTACGCCATACGCCACCGAGGCGGGTGATATGGTTTAATAGATTTTGTTCAAACTTGATATATAGATTTTATAGGGTTATACTTTTTTTTACGTATTTTTATTTTGGCCCCACCCCTCAAATTAAGAGTAGTTTATTGATTAGTGATATTTGAATGGCTATAACAATTTTGTTCAAAAGGCATATCAAGGAGTTGGACATGAGAGGGTAGTTTACTGATTAGGGGTATTTGAATAGTAAATTTCTCAAAAATGGCTATAATGATTTTGCTCAAGATGTATATCTAGGATTTAAGGGTTACCTGGAGGTCTAGGGGCAAGGTTTCGGACTTCTGTGCTGGGGGCCCGGGGTTCATTCCTTGGCCCCAGCACAGATTTATCTGATTGCCAAATACTTCCTTCACCTCGTGTAGCATTTATTGGAACAAATGCTCCAAGAAAAAGTCTAAGTGCAAGAAACTCACCTAAAATGTCCCCCACTGTGCTGCCCCGACTGACTGGTTATCACACGAAAGAATAATGGCGTCCTCCTTCCACAAAAATCATTGTTCGTCTGAACGCACCATAAACATTGAAAGAGTAAAATGCAATGCTCTATTCCCCCGTGGCGGGGTGTGAAGGGGTGTGTGGTGAGCATGCGCCGTAAATGTGTAATACGTCCAGAATGTTCATTTTGCTCCACGTTTGATACAATTTTATCCCCTCCCT
>CABEEJ010000259.1:23152-36060 GCA_901482245.1 Timema douglasi
GTTTGGCGTTGTAGTTTCGAATCTATCCTCTACATCCAAAATTAAATTATACCACTGGATAGCTAAAGGATCAAAGAATGCATTACGATACGCGAGAACAGTGACGCATCGCGCGCGGTGGAGGGGGAAGCGCCACCATTTTTAGGTTATTTTGATGCGTATCGAGATTTGCAATTAGTATAACTTTTGACTCGGAGAAGCTACGATGTTCGTTTAAGTTTTAATCGTCAGCTGTCGTCAAAAGCTATAGATTGTATATAAAACATTAGTTTAAAGTAGTGACAGTGAATATAATAAAGTCTTAGAATAAAAAAATATTATCAAAAATACAATTTGGCGTTGAAGTCGTACTTTTCGTATCACAGACCTATAATTAATAAAGTTATATTGTAACACAATAATTATTTGTTTCCTTGCTTTTATCCTAAATACATAAATAAAAATATTTTATTTAAAAAAAATATAACCCGTTACATAAACGTATTCACGTACAACACACGATCGTGTCCATGACACAGCCAAACCCCTTTTATTTTACATACTTCATTCGCATCATTTTCTTTGGTATCCACTTATTTTCCGACCTCATTACATGACCTTACCATCACAGTCTTGCTTCCTCTATATCGTTATATTTCATGGATCCCCCCACTTACCCCCACTCTTTCCCGGATCACTTAATTCCTTATCCTGTTTCTCCTCGTGACAGCTAACATGCTCCTTACAAACTTAATTCCTTGGCCTCCACTTTAATTGTATCGCTTACAGTCAATGTCCATGTTTCTGCTGGATATACACCATTTATGAGGTATAACACAAACGGGAAACATCACAAGTTCTTGCTGCGCCTTTAGAAAGTGTTCTTTAATAAGATTTATTTTAAAAATGACAATCCTAGCTACTGACGCTATTTTATAGTGTGAAAAACAAATAAATGATATTCTAAAATTGCCTCCCCGAGCGTGAAATCGCTATGGTGGAGCACGATTTTAAAAACGCTGGTCCAAGGCTTCACTCTCGCAATAGACTAAATTGCTAGTGACGGGGTTATTGGGGTTCGAATCCTGGTTGGATGTACTGAAGATGGTTTTACCTGAATGCTTTCCAATCTAACTTTACGTAAATTTGGGCGTGCTGCCTCCAAATACAGCCTTCCTTATCCCTAACATACTACTGTAACTAATACATATGCATAACGCCCGAATGGCTAGTATGACGTGATAGTAACAAAAAAAATATAAGTAATTAATATTTTGTGTTAAAATTATGCTAAATATTTCAAATAAATAACTTTCCAGATGTGTTAACTTAAGGTTGGTATTGACTTGCGTATCTAAATGACATGTATCTACTGAGAAAAAGTAATTTGACAAAGTATGGATATTTAAAGTCATGTTTAAGCTCACATTTAAAATGTGTGAACTGTATGTGATTAAAATTAGTTTATTATTATTAGCACCACGTCTTACTACCCGTTCGGGTTATACGCACTTACGCGAATGTGTAATGGTAGGGTGGTTGTGAGATGAAATGGAGGACCTACAGTTTAACGTGGAATCCGCACCACGGTGGAGGCCTGGCATTCCCCACATTCATAAGATGTCTTGTCAGAGGTAAAGGAAGGGTTTGGTAATCAGATAAATCTGTGCCAGGACCGAGGATTGAACCCCGGCCGCCAGTACAAAAATTAGTTTAATTTATGTTTCTTCTTAAACTTATTGGAGACCCTTTGAACTACTTGATAGGCGGCCACGGACCACCAGTGGTCCGAAGACCACACTTTTACAAACGGGGTGCTACATATCTTGGAAGGGGTGAGGGAAAATCGAAACATATGAGCAACGTTAGAAGCAATAAAGCTTCCCTGGATGACATCGCTATATCCCTCGCCCGACACGTTACTCCTGTCGTTTAGGCGCGTTCGTGTGTGTATCTTCTGAGGAGTAACATTCGTCGGGACAGAGAAAAGAAGTAACATAGAGCCAATCCGCACACCCGATGATAGCAGTTACCGAAGACAATGTCATTTTATTTTTACTTCCTTTCCCCGCTCCCAGAGAGAAGGAAATTTCGCAGGGAAAACAGTGCTATTGTCTTTTATGTTCTTGGGATTTTTACTTTCTCGTGTCTTCTAGGGTAGAGGAAGTATTGTGATCGTAAAAAAATCTAATTCGATATTTTGATCGATGTTGACGTTTCATGACTACTTGTACCCTTAAAAATTGGTGTGATGATGTCGCCTGTGTAGCTGTCTTGGCCTTGAGCCGAAACTATTTAATTGGTGGGGCTAAAACTTAGTATTTATGGTTTTCATAAAGTCTTCCAAAGATGTTTTTAATTGGTTAGCCAATCCTAAAATTCAGTGTAGTTTACTTAATGGTTTAAAGAGATAAAAGCGATTTTCTCGAAATCAGCTTTAACGATTCTGTTTAAAATTCGTTTTTAGGTACGGTTTAATATCACAAACAAATTGGTGCATCTTATTATTCTGAATGAAATGTATTAAAGGATACTTTACATAGTGGATATCTCCCATTTTTACTTTCTGGTGACACCTCGGAGAGAGAATATTGTGATTGTCAAAAAGATAGAGCTCGAGATTTTGATAAATGTCGACGTTTTATAGCCCCTTGAAACCCGAAAAGCTGTTTTCGCTAAATGCCGTCTGTCTGTTTATACCTCGGGATGGATCCAAAACTATTTTATCATTTGGGCTAGAACTTTGTATCTAGTGTTTTCATAAGGGACCTCCCTCCCCAAGGGTTTTTTTGGAATTAGCTATCTAACCCTAAATTCAAGGGTAAGTAGTTTACTGAAGGGCGAACAGAGAAAAAAAAATTAATTTTCTCGAAATTCGCATTAACGATTTTGATTGAATTTAATATCTAGACACACTTTATTACTATAAACAATGTGGAAACTCTCATTTTCTCGTGAAAATGAATTTGACGGTTCATCACACGAGGGAAATTTTTCCAATTTTCATCATTTCTCCACAATTATTTGATAAACTAAATAACTTATTATTGTAAAGTTATAGTAGGCTTACTATCAAAGATAAAAAATCTTTTATTTGAAATATATTTTTATAAAAACAATAATTTTGGAGCTAAAAGCAAATATATATACTTCTTAATTCAGTTCTGAAAATGATTTGATTCTTACGATCTTTGGTGGACACAGATATTTCTCTTTCTCAATTTTTCTGAAACAGTGTTCCTAGTTCCTAATCTCATAGAGTAAGTAATAGTGTATAGTATTTTATTTATGATCTTTGATGTAGTGTTTCTACAACAATTTATGAACCTATTATATCGATTCACAAATCTTAAGAATTTTTAATAAATGTCTATTTTAAGATAATTAAAGAGGGAGAAAGTCTGTCCGGCGCACCATACCATTTATTTAATAATATTCCCCGAAACTCATTTATATAAGCAAAAGCATATATTTCCAAAGTTATAGGACTAATAAAAATAATATATTTTTATATAAAACTAATAGTTTTAATCTATAGGTATCGTATTGGCCCAAATTTAGTAAGTACGGCCTTGCACGTAGTATTTACTATGGCATTAGGAACACTAAAATTCATTGCCACACTTCAAAATGTACGCCACCTATCCCTATCTTGAGCTAGTTCTACCCAATCCACCTCATTGCACCCTATCCCTATCTAGAGATAGTTACATACAATCCAACTCACTACACCATATTTCCTTCAGGTTTGTTCTAATGCTATCCTCCCATCTGCATGTAAGTCTTCCCAATGATCTCTTCCCATTTAGTCTATCAATCAACACCCTGAACAAGGTTCTAGAATCTCCCATTCATTCTGCATATCCTGTCCACCGTAATCTACGAAATTTAATCATCTTCCACTCTCCAGTAGCCTCATCCCATTATGGACCAAATTACTTCCTAAGTACCTTATTTTCAAACACTCTAAATTGGTTTTTGTCATGTAAGGTAATAAACTACGTTTCACAACCATAGATAACAAAAGGTGAAATTAATTTTTTCTATATTCTGAGTTTTATATTCCTTGAAAGAAGGAGAGATGTCAACAAATTACTGACTAAGTAATAGCATCCATTTCCCGACTTTATTATTTTCCTACTTTACAATCTAATATCGTTATTCCTTATTCAAATTGTCCCTAAACATTTAAACTCATTAACCGTGTCAAATTATATAGTGTTCTCAGTAATATCTAAATTTTCGTCCCCGATCTGGGCTCCCTGTGTGATCATATACTTAGCCTTTTCAGATTTCACTTCTACACCTGTCGGGTGACCTGGCGGTCTAGGGGTAAGGTGTTAGACTTCTATGCTGGCGGCCGGGGTTCAATCCTCGGTCCCGGCACAGATTTATCTATCACAATCACCCTACCATTACACATTAGTGTAAGTGCGTATAACCCGAACGGGTAGTAAGACGCGGTGCTAATAATAATAATACTTCTACACCTACGTTCTTACTAACCTCCAGTAAAATGTCTTTATTTTCTTCAACACCTTCCTTACTATTACCTTGCAAAGCTAAATTATCTACGTATTCTAATAGCTGTATTGTACCATTTAATGTAAAACCTTCCCTACTCTCTTGCATTACCCCAATATCATACTCTAATGCTAGATTAAAAAAGTAATGGGGAAAGTGCATCTCAACGTTTCAACCCATTATGTATTTCAAAAGTGTCAGATAAGTGACATATATAAAAAAATAATGTATCGCTATATTACTATTTTAGTTTGTAAAAATATTTATTACTGGTAAAAACTCGTTTAGGGGCTGTTTACTTAAGACTGATTTTTCAAAAACTTAGATATTTTAAAAACTACTGACGATTGGCCAATAACTCTTTTCTACATCTCACCTATCAAGTAAAATATGTAATTCTACTGACATTAAAAAGAATCGAGAATCGGTCTTAATATTACAACTCTTAACACTTCGATTCTTAGCTATCAATGAAACTAAGAAAATGGTGAAATTCAGAATAAGTAGTAATTGATTATCTCTCATATTAGTTTATTTGTCGATATTTGCTATATATTTTGGTACGTTAACAACCCTAATTGGTGAATTTAAAAGACTTGTGTTTTCTACCATTGTTTAGTATACCTATTTTTTTTTTTAATCTTTTATATATATTTGACTCAATAAGGCTTTATTTGTAGGTTATTTATTTATTTAGCACCGCGTCTTACTAACAGTTCGGGCTATACGCTTAGGTACTAACTTCATTCACGGGAGGAGTTTACCTCTGAAAGGTCTTTTTTCTTACCGATATCCTACTATATAATAGATTTCTGGTAGGGAAAAAAGTCCTTTTCCAGGTAAACTCCTACCGTGAACGAACAATAATTATGCTATTGGATTGGGAAGTTTGAATTTAGAGTAAGTGAACCCGCATTTGTGTAGAGGGAGAGTAGAAACCCATTTAGGAAGAGCCACCCCCAGTTAACCCGACCGAGATTCGAACTTCGATCTCTCCGTCCTCAACAATCGAGCTCAACACGACTAGCGCCTTAGCTAACTACGCCAACAAGGCAGGTATTTCATTTGTAGGTAAAAGTGCATGCTTACTATTGTAATTCCTAATTATTTGATTAATTATGTATAATAAGCTTTAATATTTGGCAAGGCGGATAATTTTCTTTGTCAAAACTACTATTTACAGGTTGTATTTTTTTTTACTTTCTCGCTATCTTACAGGTAGAGAGAATATTGTAATCGTCAAAAATTTCGAACTCGAGATTTTGATGAATCTCGACGTTTCATGACCCCTCAAATCCGGAAAAGTAATTTTTGAATTTATGTGTCTGTCTGTACCTCCAACTAGAGCCTAAATTATTTTACCGATCAGGCTAAAACTTGGTATCTAGGGTTTTCATAGGGTTGCTCCAAGGAGTTTTTGGAAATGTATAGCTAATCTTAAAATTAAGGGTAGTTTACTGAAGGGTAAAAAGAGAAAAAGTCGATTTTCTCAAAATCGGCTCTAATGATTTTGATTAAAATTTTTATCTATGAGTTGATTAAGATTATAAATAAACTGGTTATTTTACCATGAAAATGAATTTTAGGGTACTTTACAGAAACAGAAACTTCCGTATCTCCGCAACTATTTGAGATACTAAATAACTTTACATTGCAAAATAAAAAAACTGTTGTGTTTAATAAATAAACATTCTCTTAACTAGGCCTATAAAAACAAACACGAGTTTAGTAACTATTCCGCTTTTGGATTTGTGAAGCCACTTCTGTGATGACGTCACCAAAGCGTCTCACGCAACATCTTTGTCAGTTCCGGTGTATATCTCGAGTGGCGAGCATGTGCTCTTTATTCTTTAATTGTTTATTGTTCTTTAATAAATAAAACTAACAGGTTATGGGCCCAGGATGCTGTATTAACGTTTTGGAAGAAGATAAACATTAATTATTTGTTTCGTTAACGTGATAGGGCAGTGGAAATGCGGTAACATAAATATAAGTATCGTTAGTGACGCCTGAAATCATATCCATTCATTCAAGATGTCCGGATTCTCGACGCATATAGAAAAGCTGGGAAAGGAAAACTATGATACATGGAGACAACAAATGGAAGCAATTTTAATTAAGAACGACCACTGGGAATACGTCGATGGAACTAATCCTAGGCCTACAGCGGCAGTAGGTGCTGACGCGGAAGCAATTGCTGATAACGCTAGACACGCGGCCACGTGGGACAAAGCCGATCGTAAAGCTAAAGCTGATATTATTTTAGCTGTGAGTCCTACAGAACTTTGTCACATAAGACATTGTGAAACATCGCAAGACGTTTGGCAAAAACTAGAACTAGTTTACCAGTCTAGAGGGCCTGCAAGAAAAGCTACCCTTTTGAAAAAACTCTTGTTCACAAAAATGCAAGAGGGAGAAAACATGGCGGATCATCTCACGAATTTTCTCAACACAGTTGACAAACTCAATGAAATGGATATTCGCATTTCTGAAGAATTATTAACCATCGTGTTATTATACAGTGTGCCAGATAGCTACGATAATTTTCGTTGTGCAATCGAAGCTAGAGATGAACTACCGGACACAGAGTCTTTGAAAGTAAAACTTCTAGAAGAATTCAGTGCAAGACAGGACAAGAAAGCAGACTTAAATGGTGCGGGCGCTTTCTATGTAAAATCTTCCATAGGGCGAAGTCTAAATAAAAACAAACCTCCGGATAAAAACTGTGTAGGCCTACCTACAAATCAAAATAATAAAGTTTTTCAGATCCAAGGTCAAAGTGGTGTGCAAAATCAAAATAGGAATTTTAAAGCATCAAAACGGTTATATAAGTGTAACTATTGTAAAAAATCGGGACACAAGGCAGCCGATTGCTGGACAAAAATGGCGAATGAAAAGCAAGTTTCGATGGCATCAGAGCAAACCCATGCAGTAGCAGAAGAGATCGTGACATTGACATCATCTTCAGTGAGCGCTCTCTGTGCGAAGTTAACGAGAAGAGATGACGTGTGGTGTGTTGACAGTGGAGCAACAACACACATGTGCCGCGACAAGAATAGTTTTTTGGAACTCACGCCAACCATAAGTCAGAAGGTTAGGTTAGCGGATGACAGAACAACTGACATTGAAGGCATTGGAACTGCAGTAATGAATGTTTCAAATAAAAAGGGCCAATTTGTAAAAGTGAGGTTAGAAAACACTCTTTTTGTACCCACACTTAAGACAAATTTATTTTCAATTTCAAAAACTGTTGAAAAAGGGCGAAGCGTGTGTTTTAATGCAAATGATGCTAAAATTGTCGAAAATGGTGAAGTGTTGTTAACTGCTCGTAAACGTGGAAATTTGTATTTTATCGAACCTTACATGCAAAGTGAGAGTTCGACACATGTAGCTAACGTGAGTGAGGCAGGCAATCTTAGTGAACTTGAAAAGTGGCACAGAAGATACGGACATTTAAATGCGTATGACTTGCAGAAACTCGTTCAGAAAGACATGGTTAGCGGTATGGATTTTAAGAAATCAGAAACATTTTCAACATGTGAAACCTGTATCTTAGGAAAGCAAGTTGCTACGCCTTTTCCAAAAAGGTCTGAGTCGAAGAGTGAAAAATTACTTGAATTAGTGCACTCAGATGTTTGTGGCCCAATGAGAGTGAAATCTCATGGTGGTGCTTCTTATTTTGCAACGTTTATCGATGATAAATCTAACTGGGTAGAAGTTCATTTTCTAAAACATAAAAGTGACGTGAAAAAGGCTTTTGAAACATTCAAAGCATTAGCGGAAAACCGTCACGAAAGGAAAATCAAAACTTTGCGGACAGACAATGGCCTGGAGTACTGCGGAAAAGAGTTCACAGAAGAAATGCGCATCGCAGGGATAAGAAGAGAACATACCGTAGCAGAAACTCCAGAACAGAACGGCAAAGCTGAACGCATGAATCTCACGCTGGTGGGGATGGCAAGATGTATGCTGTTGGAGTCTGGCTTACCAACAAGTTTTTGGGCCGAAGCAATTGCCACAGCTGCTTACATCAGAAACAGATGTCCATCAAAACAGCTGGAAGAACAAACCCCTTATGAAATTTGGTTCGGGCTAAAACCAAACATAGGACATTTCAAGACGTTTGGTTGCAAGGCATATATGCTGAATAAGGCCCCAAATAAAGGAAAGTTTGACCCAAGATCCAAGGCAGGTATTTTTGTGGGTTACTCTACTGAATCGAAAGCGTATCGAATTTGGGACCCAGAAAAACAAAAAATATTGAGAAGCCGAGATGTAAAATTTTTGGAAAATTTTGAAACTGTCAAAGTTTCGGATGAACAAAAGGAGTGTGCGAACTTTGAACCTTCTTACTTATATGTTGATAACAGTGTGAAAGACCCTATTTCTAATGCTGATGGACATGTAGATAAAGTTCAAGAAAGTGATCCCATTGATCCTGATAGGCCTATTGAAGTCAATGAGAATGACCTCAAATCAGAAAATTTAAGCAAAGACTGCACAGTGATTGAGAATAAGAGGGGGCCTGGTCGACCTAAATTGATTAAAACAGGAAAGCCGGGACGACCAGCAAAACATTTTAATCTGGTTACGCCAAAACCTGAAAGTGCGAGCTTGATGTATGAAGAGGCAGTAAATCCATCTGTACAAGAAGCCTTAGAAGGACCTTATGCAGCTGAGTGGCAGAAATCGATGGAAGCTGAGTTCAACGCTCTGACACACAGCAAGGCCTGGACATTGAAACCACGCCCAAAAGATAAAGCTGTCATTGGTTGTCGGTGGGTACTCAGAACAAAGTATGGGCCAGACGGTAATGTCGAACGCCGGAAAGCTCGGTTGGTAGCGAAGGGCTATAACCAACGCCCAGGGATTGATTTCCATGAAACATTTTCACCTGTTGCGAGACTTAGCTCAATAAGACTAGTTGCTGCCCTAGCAGCTGAGTTAGGCCTTACTTTGTATCAGCTTGATGTTGTAATGGCCTACATAAATGGAGATCTTGACGAACAGATCTATATGGAACAGGCGGACGGTTTCATTACCCCTGGAATGGAGCGTCTAGTTTGTTCACTCGAAAAGTCCATATATGGCCTAAAGCAGTCGGGCCGACAGTGGTTCAAAAAGTTGCACGAGAGACTAGAAATTTTTGGACTCAAACAATTAGATTGTGACAAGTGTGTGTACTACATGAATGATGGTTGTGTGACTCTTATCGTGGTTGTTTATGTAGATGATTTGATCATAGCTACAAACAGTAAAGAAGCCTACACAAGATTGAGAGACGATTTGTCTCAAAACTTCCAAATGAAAGACTTAGGAAAGCTGCACTACTGTCTTGGAATTGAATTCAAACAAGATGAAAATTCAAAGTTGGTCACTATGTCACAGAAATCGTACATAGAAGATGTTCTCAAAAAATTCGGAATGCAAGACTGCAAACCGGTAAATACCCCATTAGATGGAAACAGCAAATTATCCAAAGCCATGGAGCCATCTACGGAGGAGGAGGCAGAGGAAATGAGCGAAGTTCCGTACCAGCAACTCATCGGTTCTCTGATGTACCTCGCAGTATCTACACGACCAGACATTGCGTATGCGGTGAGCTCTTTGAGCCAGTACAACCTAAACCCCGGAAAAGGACACTGGGTTGCGGCGAAGCGCGTCTTGCGATACTTGAAAGGTACGAGCAACCATGGACTAGTCTACAAGAGATCTGGTGCTGAACTGATTGGATACGTGGATGCAGATTGGGGAGGAGCCCTTGATGACAGAAGATCATACACAGGCTACGCCTTTCAAGTGGCAGGCTCTGCCGTGACATGGGAGGCGAGAAAACAATCCACCGTGGCTCTTTCAAGCACTGAAGCAGAGTACATGGCTCTTACGGATGCAGCAAAAGAGACAGTTTACTTACGAAACCTGTTAAAAGAAATCGGGTTCTTGAGTGTTAATGCAATGCCAACTCTTGTTTATTGTGACAATCAAGGAGCAGAAAAGCTCATGCATAATCCTGTGTACCATTCTCGTACCAAACACATTGACATTCGGCATCACTATGTGCGTGAAGTTTTTGAACGAGGCGAAATCAATGTGAAATACATTCCAACAAACAAGATGGTAGCTGATGTGCTCACGAAAGGACTGTTCGGACCAAGCCATCATCAGTGCATACAAGGACTTGGCGTGATAGACATTAATAAAGTTAACGCGTGTTTGAGAGGGGGTGTTGTGTGTAATAAATAAACATTCTCTTAACTAGGCCTATAACAACAAACACGAGTTTAGTAACTATTCCACCTTTAGATTTGTGAAGCCACTTCTGTGATGACGTCACCAAAGCGTCTCACGCAACGTCTTTGTTAGTTCCGGTGTATATCTCGAGTGACGAGCATGTGCTCTTTATTCTTTAATTGTTTATTGTTCTTTCATAAATAAAACTAACAAAAACTTGTTATATGAAATATATTTTTATAAAACCAACAGTTTCTGAGAAATTGGCAAATATATTAATACAATTTTGTGGGCTTTAGTTGTAAAGAGATACTACTAAGTTTTAATGCAATAATTCTCCAATGTCATAGCGTAATTAAATATAAGTAAGTTTCTCAAAACCTCTTAGGAGAAATGTATGTATGTATCTCCATTTTAGACTCAATAGTCAATATTTACATTTTTTATTCGTCAAAATTAATAAATGAGGAATTTAATAGCAATGCGATTGCATGAAGATGTACAGTAAAACACCTAATAAATGTCGAAATTGTTAACCGGAAGTTGAAATTTTAATACGAATTTTTGACTCTTGTGGACCCAACATTAATCTTTTTTATTGGTCCAAACATACAAATGAAGACATTAATTCCTTAAAAATAAAATTATAAATTTTAAAACCGGGACTCAAAAAATGTTTTACATAAGTATAGTGCAATATATGCTTGGATTTGCTAGTGTATATTATTTCGTTTCACGTATATTACAAGTTTAGAGTAAATATCTCATTTTTAAACAATAGAGCGAGAAAGTCCGTGCGGTGTTCCGTACTTTTTTGATTTTGCTAATTTACGAAGTTGAATAAATATATTTTTATATGATGTTGGGTGCTTGAAAAAATAATCTAATAGGAAATGTTAAAGAATCTAAAAATCGGTGTTGAACTTAAGAATCGGAATCATAAATCAGAATCAAGAAAAACAGGTATCATGAGATCTCTATTAAATACGTATTCCCTGAATGGTGAAAAAAATAAACGTGTTTTGATTTTTTCTAAATAATAAGACCCGCATTGGTGGCTGCATGGTCTAAGGCAGTGTGATGCAACTTGCAGCCCGCGGGCCAAATGCGGTACATCTTCACTGAAAATGTGGCCCTCACAGTATCCTGGAGGCAAATCAAAGGGACATGTTCGATGGTTGATATAATATAACTAATGATTAAAAAAAGAATTATTTAAAAAGTTCATGATTGCATTTTATTATGCGTTTGTTTGATTAGTCAAATATGTGTAAATACGAATGTACGTATATTTATAATGATAAGTTGTTTTGTGAAAGTGTGTGTGCGTGCATATTTCATAATACATTTTGTGATATAAATAATTTTTCATTTGGGAGTAAAATTTGAAAAATTCTACCGATAAAAAATACAATCTATATAAACGTATTGAAAATAGTTATTTATTAAATTGTTGTTTGTAAGCCTATATTAAATTGATGGGATTACTAAATATATCTTCAGCCCACGGTGCAAACTGATAGTCAGATTTGGCTCTTGAGATTAAAAACGTTGGACCATCCCATTGGTCTAAGGCATCACTCTCGCAATATATATTACTGCCGATGACGAGGAGATTGGGATTCTAATCTCGGTCCAGTGTACTGAGGCTAGTTTTTTCCTAAATGGTTTCACATTCTTCTTCCATGTAAATTCGAGTACACTTACTCTAAATTTAACCTGCTTCACCCGTAACACATTATCGTAATTAATACATATATGCTTATAGCCCAAATGGGTGCTGAAACGCTGTGATGGGGAAAAAATGCAGTAGGCTATGTTTCAAATTTTTTTTAATATCGCAAAGAAATGGAGAAAACATTTGTTTACCATCCTAAAAATGTTAAGTCACATTAAAAAGTAAAAGCGCATTTTTCTGAATATATATTTTTTTTAATAGGGATGAGTAGAGAGGGGAGGTTAGGACTAATTGGTATATCAACTAAATAACATTCCTTCTCGTCAAAAACCCCACCCCCTTACTTTGGAAACATGATAATAGGGAAAGCCGCTTCAGTTCCAAGAAGTAATAAAACCCTTTCCCTGAGAGAATGTTTGAACAAATCCTTGGACCGGAGATGAATGGGGAGCCGGAATGTAAGTTAGATAAGGCGAGGAGGGGGGGGGGGCCTGTA
>CABEEJ010000259.1:39304-110658 GCA_901482245.1 Timema douglasi
CTCCACCGTGGTTCGGATTCCACGTTAAACTGTAGGTCCTCCATTTCATCTCACAATCACCCTACCATTACACATTAGCGTAAGTGCGTATTACCCGAACGGGTAGTAAGACGCGGTTCTAATGATAATAATAATAATAATAATAATGTGTATTTTACATGTACAGTACATTACCTTGTAAATACACTGTTAATATAAGCACAGTATTTACTAATTAGATTAACCTAAGACAGCACTCTTCATAGTACATACCCAACTCTAGGGCTTTAGGGGACCCAACACGATCAGTCAAACTGTCAGTATTAATAAAGTAATAATTAACTGAAATCTGGCTGATCGTGTAGCAGCCCAAAATCTACTAATTGTATAATCCTTATTAATATTATTATTAGTAGTAGTAGTTTTACTGATTTTTGCCAGGTACTTGTCTTGTACAAATTAAGTCCTCCAACATGTCTTATCAGCAGATTAATTTTTTTAATTATTATTTTAATCTTTTTCCATTCCATTTGGCCTCTCTTCGTAGAATAACCTGAAAATTGGTTATCCTTTCATTTTCTCATAGACTTGAAGAAATAGAATGTGTTTTTCCATTTGCTTTCCACGAGTCTTAAATATAGTAAAACTTTTCTCCGTCTCCACCCGGGTTAGAACTAAGCTCTCTTAAAATTATGAGACGCAGCCTAGGCACTTATTCAAGAGGACGGGCTTCAATTAAAATTTGTAAGCAATTCAAACACAATTACCGCCACTAAAATCTGTCAAGACGACTATTTTCAAACATGCAGTGTTTTCATTTTATAATAACATTATAAATAATTTCAAAAAATACCTATCAAAAAATATAAAAAGCTTTTTAAATTAATACAAAATTGTTAAACCATTTAGATTTGCATAAACATAGCAGAGAAATGCATTTAAAATTCACATCAATGGGCATATTTGGATGTAATTTTGACAGGTTTTCTGATGTCCTAAAGAAAACAGTTGAAGTTTTTAAAAAATGTTATTGGGTAATAGATTAACACAAAAATCATTAAATGTCTTAAATATCTCGGCTTTACTACAAACCCTGTAATTATAATAAGCAAGTAAGTTGATTTAGGTGATTTTCTCCTGGATACTTGTATTAATTTAACACTACGTCTTACTACCCATCCCGGCTATATACATAGGTATTAACTAGGTTAATGTGTTACAGGTGAGATAGGTTGAATTGAGAAGAAGTTTACCCGCCTTCGCGGGGAGGAGTAGCGGGAAAGTATTTAGAATAAACCATTCTAAGTACACCCAACTGGGATTCGAACTCCAATCTCCCTATCAATGGCCGTCAAGTCTATTTATATGGTGATGCCTCCAACCATTTGAGTCTTAAGTGGCACATTGAACAATAAAAATACTGAAGGGGCCACATTAAAAACATGTATTTTCATTATCTTATTTAAAAAGTTATTCCAACTTAGTATCTTGTAAAAAATAAAAAACTAAGCCAGCTATATAAAACAGTGAGCTTATCCCTAGATATTTATCAACAACTTTAAACGCCTGATATGCAAAATTTGGTGATAATGTGGGGTTCTAAATTTTATGACAAGATAATTTTTAGTTTACTAAATATTTATCCGTAAGCTTAGAACTCTCGGGTGTTTATTTTTCATTTCATGTGGAAAAATAACTGGTTGTTTTTAATAACACACATTACTACCCTTCCGGGTTATACGCTTGTATACTAACTAAGCTGATGGTTTTAGGTATTAGGAAGGCTATATTTAGAGGAATTGTACCAGTATTTGCGTGGAGGGAGAGTGGGAAAATCATAATGGAATAAACCATCTGTACACCCGACCGATATTTGAACCTCAATCTCCCCGTCATCGGTGGTCTAGCCTACTGTGAGAGTAACGCGTTAGACCACGTGGCCACCGAAGTGGGTTAAAACAAATGTTAACGTAATATGCATGTGCTGTCAAATATTGCACATATTTGGTGCACAAAATTCAACAATTTTTGAAAATCGATCCTTGTCGAAGAAAGAGTACACCAACCTCACTAGAATTCTTCTAACCGTGCAAAGTCCTCAAATAATATATTCCTAAATGGCTCGGGCCATACAAAATCATGCAACTAGAGATGAAAGTTTTCCGCAGTGATGGCTTGGGGTAGAGGGGTTAAATCGTAGAGGTGGCATCTAGAGCCTATTGTACTTTTAAATATAGTGTGTTAAGAGACAAGTGGGTTATCATAAGGGTGCACGGGGATGGGTCAGGGGGAGGGGTGGTTAAGAAGCTCAGAATATATGGGGAGAGACAAATGTAATACCAACCTTAACATTATTTTAATCAACTTATTGATGATAAAAAAAATTGAAGTATGATTTATGAAAATAACGGCTCTACAAAGAGTCACATTTATTTGTTTCGTTACTGCTTTATTTTTAGCACCACATCTTACTACACGTTTGAGTTGTACGCCTATGTAATAATTACTTAAATGTGGTAGGGATGAGTAAGGATCAATTTATAGGAATTGTACCTGTGAGAGTGGAAAACTATTTAGGAAAAACTGCTCTCAGTGCAATCGACTCGTATCGAACACCGATCTCCCTGTCATCGGCAGGGTAGTCTATTGCGAGAGTGGCGCGTTAGACAGTGCGGCCACTGAAGCTCGTTTGATGATGTTTCTGTGTTAACGACCTTAGGAGAAATTAATCATAAGTACAGTAGCTCCGTGGCTTCTTTGGTTCTGACTGACAGCTCACAGCTGACTTCTGACAGTCAACATTTAGGTATATACCTAAATTTTGACTGTCAGAAGTGACAGCTGCTAAACACGTGGTTTTGAATATCATATGGTTCAGCGTAGGGATACATAATTTGGTCTGGTAATTTTTCAAAGCTTTTAGATGTCAGTCAGCACCAAAGAAGCCACGTGGCTACTGTATAAACGTTGATATCTGGGATATTTGTATCTCGATTACACTACAGTTAGCCCCGTGGCTTCTTTAGTGCTGACTGACAGCTCACAGCTGACAGCTAAAAGCTTTAAAGTTACCAGACCAAATTATGTATCCCTACGCCGAACCATATGCTCTACAAAAACATGTGTTTAGCAGCTTTCACTTCTGATGGTCAAAATTTAGGTATATACCTAAATGTTGACTGTCAGACGTCAGCTGTGAGCTGTCAGTCAGCACCAAAGAAGCCATGGGGCTACATGTAATTCTATTTAATCAGTTGAAATTAATTTACAGAAATAATAATTGAAAATTTTCCGGCAAAAAACACAGGGAAAATTTTCCGTCTCACGTCTCTACATGCAACCCACGAGTTTGACATTCCTGCCAACTCACTTCGGTGACCACGTGGTCTAAGTCGCCACTCTCACAGTAGTAGATTGGCGACAACAGCGATTTCGAGATTCTAATATCGGTTGGGTGTACCGAGGATGGTTTTTCCAATATGGTTTTCAACACTCCCTCAAAGCAAATTAGGGTACACTTCCTCTAAATTTAACCTTCCTAATACCTAGAGCCACTATATTAATTAGTACATAAATATATAAACCGGACGGGTATTAAGACACGGTTCTTAAAAAAAACATTCCTGCCTAGGCAATTCGTCCAATGAAGCGGGTTGACGAATAGTAGAGTCTAGTTTATTTAATATATGAATATTTTGATAAATAACACCTGTACACGGGAATATAACCCGGGATCTTTGGCTTAGTACGCCATTGCTCTACAGCTGAACTATCCAAAGACTGTCCCATGCTCAGGTCACTCTTCATTCATATTTTAAGGCAGAGTCTGTGATGAACGTGTGGATATTGATTGGTGCGCTAAGCCAAAAGTCCTTAGCTGGATTCCCATGTCCAGGTGTCATTTTTAAATTTATTTGAATATGACTCAGTTACGGCTGGTCTTCATAATTGTAATCATTTATCTCCCAAGCTTCGCCTTTCTTATATACACTTAACTAGCTGATGTACTCGTTCTTAGCATGGGGAATCTATAAAGTAGCTTTGTTAGATTTAGTATCTAAAATAAACCACAGGGAATAATAACCCAATCTTAAATTATGTTTAAATAGTAATCCTTTATTGGTTTAAGTTGTGATACAAAAAGAGAAAGAAGGCTGACTAATACATAATGTCAAAATAGAGATATAATCTTAACATGTTTTAAAAGCTGACATTTCTTTTGAAGATTAAGTTCTAACTTCTCTATACACAATACTTTGAACTCTTACCTTTTGGTGCTAGTAAAAAGAAAGAAAGAAGAGTGTCACACCATAAATAATTAGTTGTTAAATGGTTGTAATTAAATCCAATCAAAAGTATTTTTGCATTTTTTTTACAGCACTAACCCCGTCTACCATTTTTAACCATTTTACCAATTTTTCCCTTTTTGTGTGTTTTACAACTTTTTAACCTTTTTACCCAAAACTAATACCCTTTTTGACCTTTTTCCCTTCATTGCCCTATTTATTCTATCTACCCTATTTACCCTTTTTACCCCGTTTATGATTTTTACTCCGTTAACCATTAAACGCCTTTTTCCCCTTTTGCTGCTTTTTAAAATGTTTATCTTTTTTTATTTCTTCTACCCCAAGTAACCTTTATACACTTTTTATTTTTTTATATTTTACTCTATGCCCTTTGTATCAATTTTACTCAATTATGCTCATTTTTGATATTTTGGGCATTTTTGGACATATTTTCAATTTTTGCTCTTGTGATCTTATTGCCCTTTTTTTTAAAAAAAATACTTTATACTAATTTTTACTGTTTTTGGTCTGTCGGCTATTTTTAACCCTTTCTGCATTAATTATCCGGTTTATTCCCAGAATAATATTTTAGGGTAAAGAGGTAAAGAAAGTTTTTAAAAAAGGCAAAAGGGTATAGGTTAAAAAAAGGCTAAAATGGTAAATCAATTGGTTGCATGGTTACCCTTGGCAACGCGTTTCTTTGCATCAAACAAGCAGAAAAAACTCTTCATTTTATTTATTCCGAAACAGTTCTTTAATTTAAATAACACTAATAAAAATTTCAAAATTCCTGCTTTTAGATGCATATTTTTTTTGCACAGGGACTACTGATATTTAAATTTCAGAACTACGCATGCGATAAATATTGTACAATGTGCATGACAGACAGACAAACAAACTCTTCATTTTATTTATATAGATTGTATAGCGTTGCTTTCTTTCATCTTATTTAATATACTTCAATTTATTCTTCAAATATAAAATTTTCCTAGATAGAAACCTTGGTTGATAACGTACAAAGAATGTCGAGGAAGAAAAAAAAAACACTTCGAAATGTGTACTCACGGATTAAGCTCCTGCGCTTGATTAGATAGACCTTGTGTTCGTATCCATCAAACTCTCACGCGACGGAAGATTAGAAAGCTCTTGAAAATAATTTCCAGCACTCGAGTGGATAGATGGATTGATGGATGTGCGTGTGTGTAGGTGTGTGTGTGTGCTGCGGGAGGCTTGTACATGATTAGTGTCGGCATTGTAGATCCTACGATCCCTCCTCTCCCCCATTCACCCTTACCCCAACCACATCCCCTGGTGGTGTCCTGATGAATCCAACCACAACCACCCCCTTTCAACAGTCCTTCAGGCATTGTGACGCAACAATCAATCACAACTCATGGCCGCGATGATTGAATCCGAGAACTCGCGAGGTCCGCCATGTTGACACGTCATCAACGGAACAACAATGGCGGATGTTTTCACATTGATTACAACAGTTTGTTTTATTTGTGCGTTACATTGCGTGTGTGGGTGGTTTTTGAGGCGGGGGGGGGGAGGAGATTGGTAGGGTTAAATCATGCAACAGGCAATACGTAGGCTGAAGAGAGGGTGAACGACGGTTTTGTAATGCAAATGTATACATACTTAACGGTATACACCTACGGCAGATTCCTTTTGTAATAACGGAACGTTTCAGGCTTGTTCTCAACGGCAATGCAAACGTTGGCGCTAAAATTACTGTGTAACATGGGCTTGTCATTCGTTATTAGACACCTGCTTTGGCGGGTATAGTCATGGGAATATTAAACACCTTATTCAGTGAGTATAGCAGTGGCTTGTCGTGGAGTGTTGCAAGGGTAATCAGAGCTTGTTTAAATTGTTCCTACGGTATGTTATCACCTAATCGATCCTCATGTGACCGATCGGCGATCATATATAGGCTTACACTACGTATATCACATTGGAATGCATTCGTTGATAAATGGCCTATGAGGGGTCTACTGAGTGAGGAGAACAATTCACAATGACAGTTTCCACTAACTCCGTATACCCTGGCAACAAGGCACGTCACGCCACTGGAGTACAGTCGAGGGACAATATTTATCACCTGATTAAACTAATACAATCACCGGAACATTAACTACCTGCTCAACGGATTACAGTCGTGGGTACATTAAACACCTAATTCAACGTGTACAGTCGTAAGTAGTCATGTGTACACTCGAGGGAAGATTAAATGCCTGATTCAATGAGTATGGACGGGTAAATATTAAACACGAGTACAGTATTAAGGAAATTAAATATCTGATTCAGTGTGTAGGCCTACAGTAGGCGGAAATTAAATACCTTATCTAATCTGTACAGTAGGGGAGAAATGAAATATAGTTATGATTCAGTGTGTACAGTAGGGGGAGGGGGTTGGAAATAGCATACTTGATTCCATTTGTAAGGGTATGCATTAAATATCTACCTCAATGTGGACAGCAGAGGAAAATTTTAAAACTCAATTCAATGTGTAACCTACAGTAAGTGAAAGATAAAACAAAAGAATCTGTAAGAAAAATTAAATGCTTCCGACGATGTAATAAGAACCGAAAAGAGATCTAACGTGCTGAACTCATATTACAATTGGTCGCCGTTGACAATAAAGATCAAAGCCACAATCCTCGCCGGGTGCATTTAAAGGGGTTAAGTTTCCTTGCATCTTTACTCCACTTTAATGAGGCTGCATTTCTTCAAATATACCTTCCTACTCTCTTTCCATAGACATCCTCTTGGTCTAGTGATCCCGAACTCGATTCCCGAGGGTAGCATAAGTATTTTTACGAAAGGGAATTGTTTCTATGATTGTCAAAGTCTGGTTAATTAGGCTTAAATTAGGTTTAATACTTCTACTGGCAACATATAGTTATCATTATTATCATCACATAATCTCATCAGGCCAAAGTAAGCGCACCTACGGGTTTTCCAGCATCAGAAGATGGTAGGTAACATATCCGCAACTGTCAGTAGAAGACCAGTAATGTATGTCTATCCGACAAGCCCTGGTGGAATATTCTAAAACAAAAAATAAAAAAAAATCCCTTTACATTAGATTAAGTCGTTAGTAAGCATGCGGTGTAATTTACCATTAATATAAATGGTATAACACTAGTATACACTTTCTCATATAATCTATTATAGTTTGGAACAAAGCTTTCAAAAATATATATTAAGAAAACTACTCCTAAAAAAGATTGCCGTAGATAAACAAACATGCTATCATCTGGTCTCTGTTATGAAACATGTTTGAAAAATAAATGCTGTGCAAAATTGCAAAAATATAGTTTTAAATCTAGAACTTTTTAGAATCAATCAGCCAAAAACAACTCTTAGATTAATTTATCTAAAAAAAACAACTTGCATACAGTGCTATTTATAATATAAAATATTCCCAAAATACTTAATTCAAACTAAATTATTAAAAACAGTTTTCAAAAAAATAAATTTTCAAAAATCATTTAACTTTAAACTACCCTTTTATATTTGTTTCTCCTAACAATATAAAGTTATTTATCACGTAAAAAACTCCTCAAATATTATTTGTACAAATTATTTAGGCTAATTTTGAAACCTTGTGATTTTTGAAAAACTATTCATCAATGTACTACTCTTAATTTTATAACGAGTATTAAAATAACGATTTCTTCATCGGGCATGACCATTTCGAATATAAATATAGGGTTTTAAAAAAATGTCATAGACCGTTTTGTTTGTAGTCCCAGGTAGAGACGGACAATAATATAAAGCCTTATTACTTTTAATCCGGGCTACCTATAACGTCAAGGTCCAAATATTATTTCCAGGACGAACATTTTAACGACTAATAAATACTCTCTTTTTATTTTAGCAATAAAAGCGAAACAGTAAGCAATAAAAATTATTTGAACTTAAACGTAACGTAAATAACATTAACGTCTAAACCTGCAATCGTAATCCTATAGAGCTCGCCAGTGCTACAAACATTGACAAACAAAAATAATCTAGTTTATATCTACGTAATTTATATTTTTAAATAAAAAAAGTATCTAATTAAGTCTAGAAGTCTTACGCTTGAATACATTTCAACTAATTAACTATTACTGAGCTTTATACTTTGTATGTCTTTCATTTATTGTAATGTTTACAGGATAAATTCATAGTATATTGAATCATCTCGCTGGGCGCAGGCGCGTCATCGTAATGACCCCCTACTCCCTCCCACTCCTCGTGTTATCTATTAGAGGTTTGTTGCAGTCGCAAAGGTTTCATGCGTTCCGCTGTTTGGTTATTGGATTAGTTAGTCCATCATCTCACGCCTATGCAACTTGCACTGCACGCTGCCGTGTTGCTACAGTTAATTAACAAACCAATTAATCAAACTGTCCGTGTCGGTGTTTTGGTCATTGCTACAAACACCTACACACACACACACACTTCTCATGTTCATGAGAGGGATGGACAAAGGGGTGGGTAAGGGATAGTGAGGGGAAGGTTACTCCACATGCACATGGCTTGTGTGACAGATATGATGTTTTGACAAATATTTGTTTGATCAGCAATGTTTAACTTTGTGATAAGAGATAATGCATGAATGCAGATATGTATAAGTAACTATGAAATAGATTGAGTTGTTTTAGGTTAGAAACCCTTCATCAGCTTCGTGGATTATAAAATATTTTCTTTATATAATATGTGTTTGTTTGTTTGTTTTGAAACTGCGCCTAGTACTATTAAAATAATTTGAACATTTTTATCTTTAGAAAAACAATTGTGTGTTTTGGGAAAATAGTTTTCCGTTTCTTACAAACATTTCTTTGGTGGGCCATACACATTTTTTGTGATTGTATTAACAATAATTGAATACCAAAGTTTAATTACACATTCATTAAATGTAGAATAAATGTTTATAAACAAATATATTAAATAAGCTTGTAAAAAAACAATTGAATTTATGAGAAGACAATTCTAAACAAAAGGGTAATTTAAAAACTTTATGTTTTGTATATGAAAATCGAAACAGTGAACCTCGGACCTCACGTGCTAATGATCTACCACTGAGCCATCCTGGTTCTCTCATGTCCAAAACCACTTATCGCTAATTATTGTATTATTGAGCCTAATTGTGGGAAATGGAGATAAAAGGAAGAAAATGAGCAGTTCATCCTGTGAACCCTCTAGTCAACCTACTATTGACCCTTCCTCTTTTCCACTGACGAGTATACACACTCATTCTCCTATTCTATAAATACGTATGGTTACACGGACATTTTTTAATCCACATCCTGAAAGTAAGACTTTTACAGACCATTTTTATAAATAGACCAAATAACCTCAGTAGTAAACTGTTTTTTAAAAAAAGTGCGTTTACTTAAAAAAACGTTTCAAGATCAAAAAATTATTTTATTACAAAGTAAGACTATTTTTAGAACTATTTAAGATTTTGTTGTAAATGATATATATTCAAAGCTCATTGAATAAAACGTAAATATATTAACATGGGAAATCCTATCACGTCACGTCGTTACGACACAGAAAAGAAGGCAACGGTTGTTCTATTTTTAAGTGTGAATTTTCATTATTTAAAGAGTAACATATTGGAAACTTATTTTCTTTTCCGTTGTCTTCCTTGGAGACATTTTATACAATAATGTTATTCACCTTCAATGCCCTTTAAAAGTAATTTAACCTTAGAATACACGTCAGTTATCCTAAATACATTCGGCCGAAAGTGTAGGCCAAATCACTTTATGATAAAAGACTTTAAGACAATTGACTTTCTGTGAAGTTAGTTTATAGTCTAAGTGACTTTAGGTGAAATGACTTTGGGTGAAATGTATGTCCAGGCCAAGTGTCTTTAGGTTAACAGACTTTCTGGGATGTTAATTTTATGCCAAATAATGTTAGTTTAACCGTCTTTTGGTGAACTTAGCTAGGTCAAATTTGTATTCAAAATTTGATTTAAGCCTACTGACATTTGGGTGACATTAATTCTTGGCTATAATGAATTTAGGAATAACTAACATTCAGTCTCAATTTTTGGGCTGGACTACTCTAAGCCTGTATATTATGAGCTTCAAAGGAGCTGAGGCGTATAACACACACACACACACACACACATTGTTGCTAGCGTTAGAAAATTCAAAGCGCATACGTAATATGCGCGGCCGCTCTTTACCTTGTAGCACCTGTAAGCCCCCTTTCATAATAATTACTTTATACTCTGTTTGTCTCTTTGTCTTTGTTCATCTCGACATAGAAAGTGTAGGGACTAAATAGGGATTTAAAATTTCGGCTGTACACAACTATTGTAAAATTATCTTCAAGCTGAAAGTAGATCATTAAAACTTATATTTTTGTTCGTTTAGTCAAGTATTTAAACTTTAAAAAATGTGTTATAGTGTAGTTTTTAAGTTGTTTTTAGATAATAACTATGTAGATTGAAGGCTTTATTTTAAGTTTAATTAAAGTTATTTTGCTGAGTTTATTGTTTTAATTTGAAGAATTATACTTACTCATTTTTAACCAACCTATTATTGCAGCACACTACTTAAAAATTAACTTCATTTTAAAACAAATAACTAGGTGCTAGAAATCCTTGATTTCATTAATGATGCAACTTTAGGTTATTTATTCATTTATTTTTGGTGTACTTTTTATCATTAAAATAATGTACTATTTAGAATTCATAGGCTTATACCAAACCATATTAGGTGGCTTTCATAATATGTGCACGGTTTTATAAACCTTTTTAGTAATTAAACTTATTGAATATCTACTAACTGATCTTAAAAATTACATTAAATATATTACAACTGTTTACATAATAACTAAATTATTTTGTAATGTCCCTGAATATGTTTATTGGTATCGAAATCGAAATAAAATGGCATGCTCTGATGATCCCTGAAGGGGGGGTAAGATATATGAGAAACCGAATAATGGTTTTTTAGAGTTGTTTATTTGTATAGCACTTGAACTATTATTCTAATGAGCACAATAATTTTTCCATCCAAACAAAATTTGCAAGGTATTTTAAAGTTGTAGTGATGGTCTAACAGATACAAGTAATAAAAATTAAATAGTCCCCGTACTGAAGTGAAGAATCAATTAAGTCTAATTTATTTCTCGTCCAAATCACAGGATGTGTAGTAGGGTCGAGCCACATTAAGACATTTTGTATTCTTAATGCAAATCAACAGTAAGACTTTTTCTTAGAGAACTCAACCCCCTTTTATGAAAACGGTAACTCTGCAGTGATAGCGTTCATATAATATACACAGATTAACGTAAATTATATACTGTATAAATAATTAGATACATAACGTATTTATTATCATCTTCGGTGGTTGAATTTTCTACAGCAGTGTGGCTAACTGGCGGCCCACGGGCCAAATATTGCCCTCAAAGCATCCTGGAGGATAATTAAGGTGGGACTTAAGGGGATGCAAGAAAAGGCCTGTGTCTTTATAGTTTTTGTAAAAAGATACTCTCTCTCTTTTTTTTTTTTTTTTTGTTTNTTTTGCTAAATTAAATAAAATATTTCTCTAGCAGAAACATTCTAGTTAAATTTTCTTCACATGTTGATACCAACAGTTGAAGACCCTGCAGATAAAAGGATCCAGCTCCCTTTTAGGCCAATTTTGAGTTATAAAGTATTACTTGTATAAAAAATATCCCCTTCGATTGGTGCAAACAGAATGCAGCTCCAACTTTTCATTAAAATGTTATAGTACTAACTGTGCTTGGATCCATAGTCGTTTGGTGCAATAAGGGCGCATCTCCAGAGCTGCATCTTTTTTGCACCAATTAAAAAAATATTTTTGACTGAGAATGTAGGGTAACCTGGACATGCATAACTTTCTCTATGTATTTGTTTACTGTGATGTTTTGTTTTCAGTTGTTTATGTAAAGCAGAACTTCAGTAGAAGTACACATTAATTTTCTTTGAGTTTTACTGTAAAAATGAATTACCATAGTGATAGTTTATCGGATAATTTTAGTAGTAGTTCATCTGACATTTATGAAAATTCAAAAAGTGACATTAATAAAGTTAGGTACGATGATTTAAATGGTTCAGGAACATAAAAAAAAGTTAAGGCTATCAAGAGGCAAGAGACTATCAATAAGTTTCAATACTAATAAAGAAAGAAAACGGTATGTGTAGAACATTAAACTTTTATCTAAAACTTTTATATCTCGTCTTGTTACCGAAAAGATGGTTCTTAACTTTACGGAACATTATGAAGGACACTTCAAAAAAGTGATTGTTAATGCCCAAAAAACAACGATTCGCGATTTCAAAATATCGAGAATTTGAATACAGTAAGGACCACCAAAACTTGGTGTTGTCAAGTGTGTCTGCTTACCTTCTGTCTACAACACTTTCAACATTGAGAGAAATGTTGAAAAAAATCATTCCTGTTAAATCAAGTATCATCTCTTCTTCCAGTAAAGAAGGTCATATACAGGGACGTAATATATTTACCTGAACGTTATGTACAGTAGCCCCATGACTTCTTTGATGCTGACTGGCAGCTCACAGCTGACAACTGACGTCTTTGAAAGGTTAACAGACCAAATTATGTATCCCTACGCCGAACCATATGATCTGCAAAAACATGTGTTTAGCAGCTGTCACTTCTGACAATCAAAATTTAGGTATATACCTAAATGTTGACTGTCAGAAATCAGCTGTGAGCTGTCAGTCAGCACCAAAGAAGTCATGGGGCTACTGTACCTCATGTTGAAATAGAATATTATAAAGCACTTAAAAGTGACAATCCCGAGGGAGAAAACGTTTCGGCAATAGATGACAATGATCAGAATGTTAAACTTTCTGATAAATAGTTAAATAATATAGCTCGGTATAAGCTAAAAGTTGACTTTTTTTAATTTTCTGTTTCTTTATTAGTGTCTTTTTTTTGCGATTGGTTATTACATGAAAGAAGCAAACAAATATTTTATCTATTAAATTTATCAAATATTTCATTCAATCTTTCATTTTTTTGTGCAATAAGGTTGCAACTCCAGGGTTGAAACCCTCCCCCCTCCCACTTTGCCACCAAGTGATGAAATATCAGAAATTTAGTGACTGCATAGGCTATAATGTGTTATCATTTATTTTATATGCTAAAACAATTAGGGACCTTCTATTAGTGTGGAATTTTTAAAGCAGTTTTTTTCTTGATTCCCAAAAGTTAATAAAAGTGTAACTGCACCCTTCTTGTTGCAGGGTCTTCAGTTCTTGAATATTTATCATGATAATTGTAGAATTAGCTGACAAACTTTTTTTAAATGAAGAGAAAAATTTGTTATTAAATTCCAAGACATCCTTTACAGATATTCAAGAAATGTTGAGTTCACCATGTGAAGAAAATTAAATTCTATGTTTGTCCTGAAACAATATTTTATTTGTTTTTGCCATAAAAATTGCAAAAACACTGACTTTTCCTCGTATCCCCTTCCATCCCGCCTTAAAGGCAAACCCTCGGCGGCAGATGTGAAATATATATTGATTTGAATATTAATAATAGTCATGATTGCGTATTATTATACATTTATGTGATTCATAAAAAATACGTATAAATATACTGCATATTTGTGCTTTGCTGTTTTATGAAAGTGTGTGTGTGTGTGTGTGCATATTTAATAAAATAAATTTTGGGTGGTTAATAAACTCATTTTGGGCAGTAAAATTTGAAAAATTCTACCAAAAAAAAATACAGTGTATATATTATATATATTGACCGATACCTTATCTCTGTCGGTTGTGTCTGTCTACTTAACTAAGGGTCCTGGATCGATTCCTGGTATAACCAAAAAATATATCATTGGTGAAATGTGGGTTTCCCCTTTCACAGTGACGAATTAACATCTGGGGCGGGGGGGGTGGGCTGGGTGTTATGTGCATTGTTCTAGATTTAAGTAGTTTATAAGTCGTGACCCACTTTGGTGGCCACACGGTCTATCGTGCTACTCTTGCATTGGACTAGACTACTGATGAAGGGAATATCGGGGCTCGAATCAGGATCGGGTGTACTGGGGGTGGTTGTTACAAAACGGGTTCGAAATCTTTATCCACATAAATTCACGCGCATTTATCCTAAATTCATCATATACCTAAACACATTAGTGTACTTAATACACAAGCGTATATCTCAAATGTTCAGTGGGACTCGTAACTAAATAAAAAATGTTTGTTATGACACTGGCAGGTTCGTCTTGTTGGATATTTGCTGAGTTTAGGTGATGTTCGACAAGACTGTAACATTAAATTGTTTCCTCCCTTTTATAAATATCTGACCAAACACTAATAAAAATTAATAATGTAATGAATAAATTGTAGGTTCATTGAATTAAATAGCAGATTTGATCCTTAGTGTTAATTTGGAAGGGGACAGTACAGTCTCGTCAACCCTTGATTACACTGGCAACAACCCTCGTTCCATCCCTGTGTACTAGTATGAATAGAAAAACTATATTTCCAACTAAATCGGTTCAAAACACTATTTATAACCAATTATGATCTAATATTGCATGTTTACAAATGATCTTTTTTTAAATATCGTGCAGTAAAATTATATTTATTTGTGTATTATTCTTTATTTCGGTATATTTACTGGTATCATAATATAAGAGCTATTGGTGCATTAAATTCTACCTCTAATAAGAATAACTTTTAAATATTTTTAAAAAAATCATCTTAAGATGTACACGTTTTAATTTAATAATTGACCCATTTAATTTGAAACTGTAACTGTAAGAAAATTAAAAATCTCATTATGAATCTACACTAATAATTAATATACACAAAATATGTGCTAAATAAATCAATAGGGGAATCAACAAGTAAATCAGAAAATACCTCAACAAATAAATCATCAAGTGAATCAATAAGATAAACAGTAAATTAATTATAAAGTGAATCATCTGACCATTTATTAAAAGAATCGACAAAGGAAATCAGTAAGTTAACCATAAAGTGAATAAGCTAGTCATTTATTTTAACAACGCGTCTTACTAAGCGTTTAGGTTATACGCTTATGTACTAATTAAACTAATTGTTTTAGGTATTAGGAAGTTTATAGTTTTATGAAGTGTACCCGCATTTTCGTGGTGAGATAATGGAAAACCATTTTGGAAAATCCACTCTCAGTACACTCAACCAAGATTCGAACCTCAATCTCCCCGTTATTGGCAGTTTCGTCTACTGTGAAAGTAGCGCGTTAGACCATGTGGCCACTGTAGCGGATTTAGTGATTTATTAAGTGAATCAACAAGCGAATAAGTTAGTTCATCAGCAAATGAATCAGTGATCATTATTGGATTTCTAGACTTTGATAACCTTGTTCCGTTGTGGTTGATATATATTTTTTAGAACTGATCAAAACTTGAGTTTAAAATCTCGTATGCTCCACCTAGACACAGTAAATCCATTTAACAGCGATGCAATCCGTGATGGCTAGTGGATCGTGTTATTGATTAGTTGGCGGCGTGACACTGTGTTAACCCCACACCGCGCGTAATTACATGAAATCTTTTTAATTCCATTAAATTGAGCATCAAGTTGGTTTGGCCCCTGGCATTCGCAGTACTCGTGTTTCTGGCGTGACATTTTTTTTTTAGAAAGTTCTGGTTGGGTATAAATGTCGATTTTGTTCAACAATACCGTGGTACAATGTCAAAAGTTCTGCTTTCCGCTAAACTAAATGGTATTTATGCTACCATTAAAGTAATAAATTAGTTGCTATGCATAATGACCGGTTATTTTCCATATTATCTGATATTAGTCGTTAATGGGATTAACTCCATGCAATTTATTATTTTAACCGGTTATTTTACTTTACAATAAAACCCGTTTGTCTGGAGTGATAAAAAAAAATCTGTTTAGCTGAAATGAAAAATTATAATATTCTGAAAATCAATTGAATGGCTAGGTTAGGTTAGCTAAATTTAATATCAAGATAACATCAAACGTCCGCACTCAATTAAAGATAATGAGATTTTTCACTTTAACCAGAGGGTGATGGTTTTTATTCATAATAACACGTTAATGAGAATAATTTAACTACAACATGGAAAATGTATTACATTCACCAGAAATGTTGGTTATTATACATAGCATACGATGATTATGTGTACTAACCTGATTTATCGAATTAACAGTAACATGTATATGAAATGTAAACTTAAAAAATAACCAAGAAACACCCACACATCACGTATCAACGAGGTCATTAGAAAACTAAATAATGTTGTTAATATTTTTATTGTAAATTCTTATATTGCTAAAGCAAAATTAGAACACTTCGAATCAATATATTTTATATTCCCTACATAAATAATAGGCAAGAGTTTTATCATGTTCTAATCCTACACAAGAGGTGCAGTTATTAAAAAAATCCCATTATGGTTTCTCAACCTCTTTCCAATCTCTTGCACTAACTTTTAATGCATTAGTTGTATCATGTCTCCTGGAATTATTTAGTTCAAGTATTTGTTAGTGATACTGCCACTAAAGTTTGAAAACAATTGGGGGAAAATGTATTTAAAAAGAATCAAATTACAGTCCTCTAATCTACCATGCCAAACATCTTAACTTTGGAACTGTGACTTTATGAGCCATTGTTACATTAACTAAGCTAATCAAATGTATTGATTATTAAAAATTAAAATTAAACCTTTAAATCTAAATTTATAGAACACTCTCGAGTTCACTGTACATGAGATAAAAAAAATTACTAACTAATTTGGTAGATAACATCACAAGGTGTAATTTTTTACATAAATTGAGTCAAAAACCTTGCTATCTAAAAATTGTACAGGAATGTCACGTTTGTTATAAATATAGATACCTTAGTAGCTCAATCAGTATAGCATCGTTATGATTATTATAAATAAAGTTTAAACCTTGGTAGCTCTATGGGTAGAGCATTTCAGTGTGATAGACATAAAATGAGAATTCAAAACCACAGTCTTGATACATGAAAGAATATACTAGCTTATAAAGCTGTATCTGTACAAAATGATATACAGGTTTTCGGAAACTCATAGCCCAAACTGCTTTTTTGATCCAAAAGTAAAACCAAATTTATATACAGTTACATCTTGAAAACTATGCTAATACCATCAAATTGTGTTCAAGGTTTTGGCGTACAGTACATGCCGGGAGAGCAAAGCATATGTGTACAACAGTTTGCATAGGAGTTAGGCGCACGGCACTGCACATGAAATAACGTCAAGCACTTTCTTTGATTTAGGACCGTTAAAGATGACCCTCAGAACGTATTCGCATTTCTAGCTGGACTAGTGTGCTGTTTATTGTTAATTGTGTAATTTTCCGCTGCCGTACTCCAATATGTGCCGCGCGCCTTGCTCCTATGCAACCTGTTGTACACGCATGCTTGAACAGCTTTGCTCTACCGGTACTGTAAGCCAAAACCTTGAACACAATTTAATGGTATTAACATATTTTTCCTAGTGTAAGTGTATAGGGTTTTTGTATTACTTCTAGTTCAAACAAGCTATATGTGTGGTTTGGGCTATGAGTTTACGAACATTCTGTATATAAATAAAGCATTGTATGAGAAATAAGGTATTGCATCGGAGTGTACATAAAAATGTGGTTAACAAGTAAAACTCCTGCCCTGGTTAATTTGAAATATTAAATATCTCATCCCAACAAAGTAACCCATGGAAAAGTTTGTGACAGCCAACTTCGGCTTGATATTTTCTAAGTGATATTACGAAATCTAGACTGGAAAATATGCTCAAACTATCCATGCAGAAATGATTAAAACGTGACATTCTCGATTGGGTTTAATTTTAAAACTTTTCCCCGAGGTTCTGTTTCATTGAATATGCATTCATTCGTTCTTCTTGTTCAGATTAAAATGACTAGCATATTGGAAATATACATATATATAAAACTATTCTCTTTCTTGATTCCAATAAGTTAACTCCAACGTAAAAAAATAGAGGGTTGAGGGAAGGAAAGAAGTGGAAGAAAATGAAAAGAAATCTCCATCTCAGGAATTACAAAGTCAATTTTTATCGCACATGCGTCGAAATAACCTAACCCGTGCTAAGCGACACATCTACCAAAGTCAGATAACCCTTTTTTATTAATTGAGAGCGGAAAATAGATGAGCAGTATATAGTTTTAAAAGCAATTAATATAATTTCATTATAGCTGGTCCGGTACTTTAGCTCATAGTAGCTCATTAGCACGTATATCCACTTAATTAAGGGATTGGGTTCAATGCACGTCATGGCCGAAATATTTATCATTGGATTTTTTTTCACGTTATAATGAATTGAAGGCTTGTGAATTCGGTGTTGTATGTGTTGTAGCATTTGCTACAATTAAGGAAGAAACGAGACGAAGGGGAATGAACTACTTACCCCACTTCACACGACTACAGTTCAGTGACACATAAATATACATCCAGGCAAGACCACGACGCGTAATGAACTGATTAAACCCACCCAAGTTCGAGGGGAGACCACTAGAGGTCGCGAGATAGTGGAACTTTCCAAGGAGTTTAAAAAAGGAAGCAATGTCAGTTCCAGTCTATAGGAGAATATCTAGAACCTTAGAGTTTGTTCTTAACTTGTTGTCATGCGTATTCCTCCCTTTTGAGACCCAAATATGTTCCCCCCACTTTGTTCCTTGACTTCCATATTTCTCTGGGTTTTCAAGCGTATATAACGCCAATATGGCAAAATGATTGGAACTCTTGGACTTAACTCTGGATTGAGGAATTCGTAGCTTTGGCTACACGATTTAAAATGTAAGAAAAATTTAACTTTCGGCTTAAAAGTTTTTTTAATGTAACATTTTCAAAATTTAGCTATTTTGCCTATTATTTTCTTTTTTATTGTTATACTCATATATCAGAGATTTAAATAAAATTTAATCATGAATAATGTTTAGAGGTGGTTCATAAACCGTTATATTGAAGTTATAGATTATGATTAAGTTCCATACATGTCGAATATTACTATTATGTCCGGGAGACGGATAGATAGTTAGTTAATTGTGTAAATAGATCGGATAAATCGATCTTTCTAATAATATTACGTTTTTGTTAATTTCATTCTGTATTTTTTGCTATTAGGAAAACAAGAGTAATTTAACATTCAAACTAGAATTTCAAATAATCTTGTTCTTTATTAAATGTTTATTTACTATGGAAGTTGACTTCTTGAGTGAAAAATTAATTAAGGCTATTTTCTTATTGACGATGACTGATAATAAAAGGCTAGATTACTTTCGGTCTTATTTAGAATCAGACTAGGTTGAAACTATAGTATATATAAATTTGACTATTTGAAATATTCTCAGTAATTTGTAAGTTGAGTCATTATTATTATTATGAACTTTAATGTGTTATGTTGGCCAATAGATGTCGTGAGAACTAATGAAAAAATTAAAGTTGTTTAATTATTTTCAAGTAAACTTACTAACGTTAAGAAAGATATATATTAACCTTGATAGGGTATTTTATATAAAACAAATATACCAATATTTGATCTTTAAAATGTTTTAATTGTTCGCATATCATAATTTTTCCTACTATACATATTTAAATATATTCCTTAAAAATAAGCATCCTAAATTGATGTAGAGCCTTTTCCTTTATGAGTTTACGTTTCAAGAGTAACCTTATGTTGTTTTTTTTAGTTGTTTTTTTTTGTTTTGTTTTTATTTATTGTTGTTTATTTTGGAGTTTATGTGTTTATTTTGGAAATACTGTCTGGTTTAAATAATGAGGTCGCGAGGACTACCATTAGATTATTACTTCCGCAATGAGGTGAGTTGCGTGCGCTGAGTTACAGTTGTCTGTTCTCAGATAATTGAAAAATAATGCACTCAAACGACTCACTCTGATTGTGTTAATGATTTCTTTTTTAATATTTGTGCTTTCTGTTTTGTTGGATTGGTCAAGGAGGTCTCAGTGTTCTCTAATTTAGTTCGTTTATAGGTCGTGTGCTAATATAATCTGTATGTTCGTAAAGTGCACGCTAAATACCCCAATTATCTTTGGAGACCCGGATCAGATCCCGAACGAGGCCATTAAAGGTCGCTTTCATAATATGAGAGTTCCAAAAGAATGATCACTTACATCTTATATGGATATGTCTTGATTGGAATGTTTTGCAAATGAATTAATTTGTTTAGATTAGCAAGATTAATATGAGATTTATGACCCCCATCAATGGGCTCGAGGGTAAAATGTCAGCCTAATCTAATCTTGTTTGTCGATGTAAAAGACGGAGGAGAAGGGTTTCGAATCCTGATCGGTATACTAACTATGGTATTCTCTAAATGGGTTTATTCGCTCTCTTCATTTCTTTCTTTCGCCTCTCTCTTTTCTTTATATTCATCTTTGTATTTATTTATTTTTCTCTATTTTCTCTTTCTCTCTCTTTTTCTCCCTCTTTAATTATTTCTCTCTTAACTCCATTTTTTATAGTTACTTTGTTTCTCTATCTTCTATGTTTATTTATTTTTCTCTTCACATAAATGTTGGTATATTTCCTTTAAGTTCTACCTTCCTCATCCCTACCCTATTAGTGTAAATATACGGATAGACCGTACGGGTAGTCAGATGAACAGAAAAATAAGTGTGCTATTGTAGTAAAATTAAATTATATATTTTTTTAATTTGAGATATTTATCGTGCATTATACAAACTGCTATAATCAGCACACGACTTACAAACTAAATTAATTTTATAAGAGACACAGAACTTAGTCCCCTTGTCGTTAATTCTTCACTTTGAAAGATGAAATCTTCCTGGGAATGGAACCCGGTACCTTAGCTTATTAGTCAGACGCACTACTGCCTAAGCTAAAGTGTCTATATAATAACAAAGTAATGCGTGATATAATAAATTGACCTGAGCTATATCTCTGCGTGTATGACTAGAAGAATATGTGTTCAAATTACCTTTTAAAGAATATTAAATATACCTATCTGGAGTTTATATATGGTACTACAAAATCGTAAATATTGAGACATATATTATATTATAGTTTAAGACAGTTGAAAAGCAGTGGTGTACCCAACAAGTAAATCAATGGGGGCGATTGGCCCCCCTTTCTGAATAAAAAACCATAAAATATTTAAAACCATACCAATGTAATGTAGTAAAGAATTATGAACTCTAACATCTCCCTTGCCCTATTTCAATCTCCAATATGCTGCGGTAATGTGTGGAAATACAAATGGTTAAAACTAAATATTTCCAGTAATTAGTGAAACATTAGCTTGTACTGCTAATATCCCAATGTTACTACCCACCCCAAATAAGCCTATGCAGATAGACATCCTGCAATATAAATACTAAAAAGACTAGATAGTATACTACCACCCCAAATAGACTTATACTCATAGACATCCAGCATTATTAAATATCACAATATTACTATGTTTAATATAGTTGCTCTACTTACCCGTTGTATATTCCGGACTAGCGTGACTTCCATAACCAGCCTGCTCTCACCAAATGCTAGAATGAAGTGAAGTCCTAAGCAAGCTATGAATGATGCAGCGACATCATGTTTCAATAGAGGGATCCAGAAGTTCTTTGATTGGGCTGGCTGAGTTACAGCAGGACCACTCATATTCTTGAACTGGTCTACGTGACCGAATGAACGTAGCTAGAGTCTGCAGCCGCTCACCATATGTCTGGTGTTCGTGTCTTGGGAACAATTCAAATGGATCTACAACACACTAAGAAACTGGTGGACGTGACTGAAGAGACATAGCATATCCACCAGCTGCTAGGCGTGTGAAGTTATATTACGAATAATCAATTTCATAATAAGGAAATTTCCCGCCTACCAATCCATAAACTAGATCAGCTAGCATCGAAGACTATTACATCCGACACTTCCACGAGAAGTCCTATTCAGGACTAGAACATTATCTAGCCGGGATGGCTATAAATATATATATATATATATATATATTATTGATTATAAAAACTTTTTATTTCAATAATGGGTTTGATTATCTTGAACACTTAGTTTTATTATGTAGTTGAAATCGGTCAGTGTAGGCATCTGTAATTTTTTGCTAAAGATTTTATTTTTGACAGTAAATTCTGTTATGAAACACTTAATGTTTCTTATTGCCGCTTGGGCGCTAGTATGTTTATAATTTCTTGAAATATTCGGCTAACCACATTTTTTGATTATTTTTCTGGCTTGACATTTTGTAATTTAAATATCAATTTTTATTGCTCGTGTTGTAACCAGTAATTGTTTAAATTCTTTAATTTGATAATATTTCTTTTATAGGTTATTTTTGTAGACGTATCTTCTTTAGAGTAAATATTAAATTAAATTATTTTTATTGTTTAATATGGTTTTGACTTTAAAATTCACCTATTCTTTTAGTGAGAAATTACAAAGTATTCTAACTTAACAATGCTTTGTATTCTATTTTAATATTAAATATTAAAATGTAGGAATTTTGTCGAATTCTTCAAAAGTGTTGAAGGTAATAGTTCTACGCAGGTTTGAGTTTTAGTCGGGAAGTCAAACCTTCATGCTAATAATAAATATTTGATACGATATTTAAATTTATATTTGATGCTTAATTTTAAATTTGTTTTGTCTGTACTCACGGTGGTGAATCAGACGCGTTGTAAACCATTTAAAAGAAGCTCTTTAAGCTCTTTGTAATCATCTTAAGGTTTAATAATTTAATTTTTTAGTAAATATCTTATTCGATATTTAAGTTTAAATCTTGATCCTAGTTTTGTTTTGTCTGAATTCACTGTGGTAAATCAGATGCTTAGTAAATCATTTAAGAAATGTTCTTTAAATTATTTTTTATAATATCGAACATTAAATTCACGTGTGCGTTCTGACCTGGAGAATAACCCGCGTGTGGAGGTAATCAATCACGTGCACATGGACAAGTGGCGCCACTACTTATTTTAGTCGTCTTCTGTCAATAAGCGCAGTCAGCGGGAGATGTACGTTATCTGTGTACAAGCCAGTCACATGTATGATATACTGACTCTTCATACGAGGTTTTCCACATATATGTCCTAGATCTCTCATTCCAGCGACATCCACCTTGCCAATATTGTTGTCACAAAATGTTATGATAGCTATGTGTATATATTTGCCCACGAAGCATTTGTTTTCGGTATAATTAAATTTTGTTTATATTTTTTGTTTCTTCCAGACTTGTTAAGATAAAATAATAATTTACCCTGAGAGATTTAAAAATACTCTCAAACGTACTGCGCAAGTGCAGACTCAGCCATGATTTATTTATTTATTTTCCAACACACTTCAGATTGACTTGTAAGGCCATGTAATTTGTTGTTTTACCTCTGTTTATTACATTGAATAAATAATTCAAATATTTCTTTTAAATTTGCCAATTTTTTTTCTTACTTTTCTTTTAGGCTAGTAGTTGCCTCTAGCTTTTAGACGTAGGTGAGAATGGTATATTAGAACACTGAGTTAAGCTTGATAGCCAGTAATTGCTATTAAAATTCATATTATTTCTATAAGTACATAAACATTTTAGGCATTTATACTGTACATATTTTTAACTTTAATTGTGAAGGTGATTTTTTGTTCTTTATAATTAATTGCAAATTTGTTAATCAATATTGTGCATTTTCTTAAAAGTACTATTTTTATTATTATAATTTAACGTCCCTATTTATTTGGGTGCCCGGTAGCCAACCTTAACTACTATACTACCGGAGCACCTTAGGAGGTTACATGGTTGGGATGGACCCCGAGCGGTAGGGGTTGGGATGGATGGTTCGTGGGGAATGAGGCTAGCGAGTAAGTCCAAGAAGATATATTTATTACTCTAAATAAATGCTAACTACTACATTAGTATGAGGTAAGCCCCCGTGACGAGGAAGCACGCACGATAAGCGGACTCACGAAAACTACCCAGAGACCCGCGATCGACCCTCCAGCAGGGGTGAACTGCCAGATCACATGTTATGTCAACACCTCGTCTAACGACAACTCTACCACACATGCGTCAAGCATGGCTTCCAACATTCAACAACGTGTGTTCGTCTCACACACAAACTTGCTGATCTCGATTCACACGAGTCAGAAGGTCCATAGGTCGCACCGTGCTCGCTCGTCAACAGGATGAAGTTATATGAGCTGTTCTCAACAGGAAGGCAGCCCAATACTCTTGACTTCCAAGGAAATGTATAAGCATGGGTTAACCTCCTGCCAGAATAAGCCTTAAAATAATTATGCTCTTACAATAATTTTAATTAAAGTTATTTTTGTAAATTTTATTCTAGTTTAAAATCATTATAAATTGTATTCTTTATTAATTAAAAGTATTAAATTTATACTTGAAGGATCCTCATTAAAACCAATCTCCCCTCTCCTCCTTACCACACTGACAATAGGCCCTGGATACACCCTCCATGAAAAGAAATATTCGAAAATATAAAGCTAATGGAGTCATTTTTGAAAACTTTCATCTTTTAAAGATTGCGTATAATTAACTAAACTAATCCTGGATAGATTTTCCTCAGAAAAACAAACATATTAAGTATATTAAATACTTTTAAGATGTAAATTTTGAATATAAATCCTAGACCTTCTTTTTATATAAATTTATAATTTTCATAAATTAGTCACTACCAAACTATCCTCCAATAAATTGGTTTTTGAATTAAAAAAATACCCCATATTATTTATAGTTTAAGATACTTCACCTGAATACATTTTGAACCCAATCGTAAAGGCCATTTGTTACACTTAGATAACAATGCAAGTGTAATTTTAGAAAAATCTTGAATTTTCAAAAATCAGTCATAAGTAAACTTTGTCTTTTTCCTTTTTTTTTAAAAAGTATTAATATCACTACAGACATAGATGGGTACAGAGATAATTGTAAAACCCACGTTTTTTTAGTTCTGGGATACATAAAACGTCAGATACTTTATACTAACCAGGTAAAAAATTGTTACGGTTACAATAAACTCTCTTTATGATAAAGTAAAATAAACATTTTGAGGTAAACCAAATACTGATACCCAAACTACTTCAAGCTGTAGTTTTATCCAACAATAATAATACTTGCAACAAGTTACATTTTTGCACTGTACAGCTCAAATAATTTCCTATTGCACATGGCGCAGATCGAAGAGGCTTGCATGTATATGAAAAGGGGCTCTCATATTACATCGCTTCATTTCATCTAGAGAGAAACTCTCCTGCATTTTCCAAACGAAGAGAAAAGTATCGAATTTCGATATCATTTGTGATACAAGATTAATTCAAACACTAACTAACTTGTTATAAACAACGCCAGGAACAGTAATTCGCACTGCAGTAGTTCTGTAATGACATCATCCATTAGGGATTACCCTGGATTTACAGATAACATTTTAATGAATTGAGAGCTTGAACCAATTATATTTCGTAGACATTCGTTGATTCACCCAAAGGTTATTTCACAGCTACACGTCTTGCTGATCCACTCCAGCTTACCGGATATATATATATATGTGTGTGTGTATGTGTGTTTTAATATGTTATTTTATATATATAATATGTTCATATATACGTATATATAAAAGAACATATTAACACACTTTAATAAATTGATAACTAGCAAGAACATGTTAACACACTTTAATAAATCAAAAACTAGCAAGAACATTTTAAGACACTAACATACTTCAATAAATCAAAAACTATCCAGAATATTTTAACACACTTTAATAAATCGATAACTAGCAAGAAAATGTTAACACACTTTAATAAATCGATAACTAGCAAGAACATATTAACACACTTTAATAAATCAAAAACTATCCAGAATATTTTAACACACTTTAATAAATCAAAATATAGCAAGAACAATTTAACACACTTAAAATAAATCAAAAACTATCTCCATGGTTCGATTGGTCTAATGCACTACCATCGCAGTAAACTAGACTGCTTATGACGGGTAGATTGAGGTTCGAATTTCGGTCGGGTGCACCAAGGGTATTTTTCCAAAATGGTTTTTTCACTCTCCCTCCATGTAAATGTGGGTACACTTCCCATAAATATAACCTTTCTAGTACCTAGAACCATTAGCATTATTAGTACATAAAAGTTGTTCTCAAAGTGTGGCTCGTGGCACTGTGTCAAATGGCCCGCACATAGGACCACGGGGAAATTAATGGTACGGCATAACCCCATTTGCTTTCTCAAATAGTCTATTATAGTTTTAAACTAAGTAATCAGTAATTTAACCTCAAAGTATTTATATTATATCATAACATAAAGATTTTTCGGTGCAAACAAAGTCGTTAAATATGTCAATTTTCAAAAGTACTTAAAAGTTAACTATTATTTATTTGAGGGAGTCAATCAAAATAAAATAAAACACCCTGAGGACGGACAGAATTGTTTGGGATTATTAGGCACACAAAATGCTTTAGCATCATAATTTCAAGGTCGACTTTTTCAGAGTTAAACTTTTTGTTCTCATTATTATAAATGAAATAATGTAAAAGAGTACAATATTGACAGGATATATCCACTAGTAATTATGCTTTGTTCCACAAATACAGTCCAGTATTCATGAAAATAGCTGAAATTCATAAAAATGTTACTATATAAATAGTGGTATTTTACTAATAGCTACCCACTTTGATGGTCGTAATATACTATAGACTGCAAATGACGGGGAGATCAAGGTTTGAATCTCGGTCGGGCGTACTGAGTATGCGTTTTTCCTAAATGTTTATCTACCTTTCTTCCACGCAATTGCTGGTACACTTCCTGTAAATATAACCTTCCTAATCACTAAAATTATTAACGCAATTAGTATATAAGCGTCTAATACAAATGGGTAGTAAGACGCTGTTCTAAAGAAAAATTAATAACTATCATAAGTACCCGGCTTTGCTTCAAACGGACAAAAAAATATTATTTTGTTAATAAAGTTATGTATTAAAAGTGACACATCGTATGACTTGACTTGTAAGTAGATTTAGTATTATTTCTCACCTTCAGATAAGGCCCTTCCTATCAAAATTGGACAGTAAAATGTTGATATGAAACAAAGTTATATAAATATTCTGTCTTTACTGCTTGATAAAATATTCATTAGAAAATTTCCTGCTTCCACAAATGAAAGGTAAGTATTATATTAAGGTGGATTGGAAGAGGACGCGAGAAAAAGACAGTTTTTTAAAGTTTTTATGGAGAGACTTTTTTTTCTTGTCAAACTAAATAAAATATTTCTCTAGTAAAAACATTAAATTTAATTTTCTTCACATGGTGACATCAACTGTTCTTGAATATCTGTCAAGGGTGTTCTGGACAAGACTAGCTAAAATGGTACTAAAACGCGGACTAAACGTCAAACTAGTCTGGTTTGGTTTGCCCGCGTCAGGGAGAAAACGGTTCGAACCCTAACCAAGTATACTGAAGGTGTTTTTTTCCTTAAATGGTTTCCCACTTCCCATCAAAGAAAATTCAGGTACATTTCCTTGATTCTACTTTGTTGAACCCTACCACCTCTAGGGTCAATATGGCGGTAGTCTGAAAGGGTAGTAAGCCTCATTGTTTAACAATATACCAGGTCCTATGCTAGTAAAGCGAATCTACGAAAACCCGTAATATATTGGATTGCTCCTGATAAATTACTTTTAATCCTGACTGGCGAAGGACTAAGTACCATAAGCTCACATACCAAAACTACGGATAATGTAGATGAGGGTAGAGGAGGATGCTTTCAAATTGCATCCTAAGGGCCCTTGGATTTTGATTAAACCCATGTTGAATTTTTTTTAGGTTCGACGCTGCGTGGCGTGCCATTCTTTTCTTGTTTGTTTTTTATGACGGTTCCCCTTCATGGCCTCACGTTCCATTTGAATGTTCCTCTGGCGTTCGTATCTCGCGGCGGAAACCAACAATTTTGAGGAGCATTCGGAGGATTTACATACTCGTCTGTAAAACTTGCCGCAAGAATGTATTGTGATCGTGAAAATAATCGATCGCAAGATTATGACAAATGTTTACGTTTTATGTGAACACAAACAAAAAAAAAGTGGATTTTTACCATTCTGTCTGTCCCCATGTCTGTCTGTCCCTGGACACGAATTCAAAACGGTTGGATGGATTTTGTTCAAACTTGTTATTTAGTTATTATAGGGCTATACCATAACAATTTGGTTCATACCCCAGCCCTTCAATTAAGGGTAAGTTACTGATGAGTAATTTTTTGAAAATGGCTCTAACGATTTTGTTTAAAATGCATATCTAGGATTTGTTTGACATGAGAAATAGCAAAATAATGTATTTTGGGGCAACAATTGTTGAAGGGTAATTTACTGATGGCTGAGTTTTCAAAACTTGACATATTTTACAAATGGCCCCAATGATTTGGTTCCAAATAAATATCTTGGGAGTGTTTTACATGACAAATAACCCTGTATTCTTTGTTTTGGGTAATCATTTGATAAAGGGTATTTTTATTGAAAAGTGATTTTTGAAAATTCGAATTATTTTTAAAATGGCCTAAAATGTATATTTAGGGAGATGTTGGCATGAACATGACAAATAAACCTGTAAACTTGTTTCGGGGGAAAGGTTTGGCCGTGGATAGTTTACTTGTTTATTTAATTTGAATATTTAAAAAAAAATAGCTTTAGCAATTTGGTATAACATTAATATTGGGAGACTATTTTCGTATAAATAATCATTTATCTTTATTTTTCTAAAATAAATTAATTTAAGGGTAGTTTACTTAAAACAAATGATATAAAATGTGAATGTTTTGGAAATTGACCTTGAAGATTGATTTTTACAAATAAATAATTTTAGAATAGTTAAAAAATAATAGATTTTTGAAAATTTGAATTTTGCTAAATTTTATTTGAACATTTTGGTTTAAAATCTAACTTATTTAAGGGTAGCTTACTAAGAACCTATTTATTTAAATTGTCCTAGAAGTTATATTAGGACCCAATATGAGAAAGTTTGTACGATTTTGTCGCAACATTTATTTAATAAAATCTTGCTTGACGGTTTTGTAGTTAGTGTTGTGTTATGTGCACTTTCCAATGCCAACAATTGTGTTAGTATTTGAGTAAGTTTTTATTCATATGTATCATATAAGCAAAGTATAAAGGGGCTTAAGCAGTACTACGCAATTCGGAGATAAGCAGGGCCCAGAAATAGATACTTTTGCTCTTTTGGGCTTAAGTATATATTTGCATCGCCTTATGTCTTTATCATTTACAGCAGCGGTTGCCAGTGGAAAGAGGGGGGGGGGATTGTACGTGTACGTGCCAGGACGTTTGGAGGTACGCGAAAATATTTTAATAATAGTGAAAAGAGCTACATATCCCATCAGTGTCAGACAAAAGATCAGTCAAAATTTATTAAATTAACTCAACTATATAGTAAGGAGCAGTACAGGTTTATTTTATATTTGACCATAGAAAATGGTTTCACTTTCAAACTTAAATAGTTTTTATAATTATTAATAAAGTAATAAATTAATTAAATACATTAGTTTTCATTGTAACTTTACCTTTTTGAATGAAGAAAGTATACTCTATGTTCAGATGATTATCACTTCTTTTTTTTAAATCTCATTATTAGAGAATTTATTTTCAGTTGCAACAAATAAATCAGAAATATTTACTAATGTAATAATTAAACGTTTTGCTAAATAGATTAAGGGCACAATTTATGGAAATGGGCTTCCAAGGGGTAGGCAAGTGAAAAAGGTTGGGAACCGCTGACTTCAGTAATAAGTTACTGTGACACTTATTTTCTTGTCAGTAACGTAGAGGGGAGTGGTGTTTTTTAGCATATTTTTTACTACCCATTCAGGTTATATGCCTATGCATGGTCTACTAATTACACTAATATGTTGTGGATTAGGAAGATTTACAAGACATCTTGTGAATGTGAGGAATGCCAGGTCTTCACCGTGGTTCGGATTCCACGTTAAACTGTAGGTCCTTCATTTCATCTCACAGTCACCCTACCATTACACATTAGCGTAAGTGCGTATAACCCGAACGGGTAGTAAGATGCGGTGCTAATAATAATAATAATAATAATAATAATAATAATTAGGAAGATTTAATTTTGAGTAAGTGCACCCAAACTTGCTTGGAGGAGTAATTGAAACCATTTAGGAGAAACCACCCTCAGTGCACCCAACTGGGGTTGAACCCTGCCTGATGTCCCCGTCTTCGGGAATCTAGTCCAACACGAGAAAGAAAACACTGAGCCCACCTCTACCCCTCAAAACCCTTAGGTAATTTAAGGACAGCCACTAAGTAGATAATATATTTATGTTAGTTTAGTTTTCTACACGTAGTAATATCAACACTTCATGGATATTTGTCAGTGGCATCACGGAATTTGAACATTAACATTTTATTTTCATTTAAATTGTTTCTGATTTTCAAATTCTACAACATTCATGATCAATGTAAATTAACTTTAGTAATTCCTATACATATAAAACTAAACTAAAATTATCTATACCCTGATTTTAGTAGAAAAAACTTTTTGTAAATATTCAGAGATATTTACTTGCGGCCAACGTTTATAACATTTTATCTTATTATTTGTGCTATTTTACAGTTGTTGATAATAATTCTATTAAAAGAGACAGCTGCATATTACTTGACTTGATTTATGAATATATTAAAACTGTTTTAGTAACTTTAATGACTAACGCGTACTGTTCTTCCTAGCAAAATCAACCTATACTGAATAAATATTTAATTTATTTTAGACTTGAAAGATGTTTGCTATAAACGCTGTATAAAAAAATACGGACCATAGCTTGGATTCTCTTGTATCCCTCTTTAGGCCGGTTTGTGAAGTTCACCTTTAAATACACAAACAAGATAGTGATTCGCTTCGGTGGTCGAATAGTCTTTATTCAATGCAGTGGTAATAAACCTATGGGAGGTACGTAATTATTTAGAAAAAAGATAAGTATGAATATTTCCGACACCTTAGCTCAGTCGGTAGCGTGTCTGCCTACTGGATTAGGTATCACAGGTTCGATTCACGGAATGGCAGAAATATTTATCATTGATGAAAATATCGGTTCAATCTTTCGTGTTGATAAATTAACGGCCGGGGACAGGATATTGTGCCTGTCCTACTCTTGAGATATATTATAAGGCATATTAGGCTAGGACAGCAAGCCGGTGGTATAAAATATATTGCTTTAATAAAAAAAAATACTCAGACCATAAGCTGGAAACAGTAATTGATTTAAAAAAATACATGTAAATATGTACACGTATTATGTTATTTCATGATAAATATTGAAAAATCAGGGTCAGATTTAGGATTAGCCACCAAAAACTTGCTCGTAAGAACATGTGATCTGAAAGCACCAGTATTAATTTAGTTGTGACCTGGTAGTCTAGGAGTAAGGTGTCAGACTTCTGTGCCGGCGGCCGGGGTTCAATCCTCGGTCCCGGCAAAGATTTATCTGAATACCAAACCCTTCCTTCACCTCTGACAATACATCTTGTGAATGTGTGGAATACCAGGCCTCCACCGTGGTTCGGATTCCACGTTAAACTGTAGGTCCTCCATTTCATCTCACATCACCCTACCATTACACATTAGCGTAAGTGCGTATAACCCGAACGGGTAGTAAGACGCGGTGCTAATAATAATAATAATTTAATTTAGTTTTAGACTATAGAATATGTATAACTTGTATTATGCACCAACAATTTTGAGGTTTGACAGTGACGGGGGGTAGGGGTTAAAATCCCGGTTATAAATGATTTTCCATTCTTCCTCCCTACAAATGTGTGTACTATTCCTCAAAATAAAATCGGTATTCTTTCCTAACCGGTTAGCGCAATTAGTACACATGCGTATAGCCTGAAAAGGTAGTAAGACGCGGGGCTAAGAAAAAATTTGAGGCAAAACGTTGAAGATAAATTATATTTGGGGGCGGGACAGAAAAGGGTGAACACCACTGGTCTAAGGCGGCTTTCTCTGGATATATTAAACTGCATATGACGGAGAGAGTGGAGTTAGAACCCCGGTTGGATGTACTGAGGGTGGTTTCTCTCAGATTGTTTTCCATTCTCCCTCCACGAGAATATGGGTATACCTCCTTTAAAACTCAACTTTACTCATCCTTAACGCACATTAGCTTAATTATTACGTATGCGCACAAACCCAGACTGGTAGTAAGACGCGATGGTAATAAAAAAACAAACAAGACAGTAAGGTGAAAGAATTTAAAGTTCACACAATTCTGTCAGGGAAATGAATGCTGACCTTTTTTTGAGTCGGAACCAATATTTGCAAGATGACCTTTAGGAACTTGTTTCCTCGTGAAATAAATAATAATGAAACAAGTCAAAGCTTTCGGATGGACGTTCGAGAACCCTTAAAGAGGATGTTTCATATACCCCCAGATATTGAACCGCCCCAAGAACGACAGCTATACCCAGTCGATTTTAACCAGAAATTATATACTACCACGTCCTGTTTGATGTGCAAGGCAAAGGGCAAGCAGTTCAAATAAAATTATATTGATCGCTTCCCAAAGGAGCACTGAGCTTAAATAGCAATATATTTTATTTAAACAGCTTTAGCTATTTGCGGTCAAGATAAATAATTAATTTTGTAGATTGAGGAGGATCCATCAAAGTATTTGATCAAATATTGATTTGATCTAAATATGACTCGCATTAAATTTTAAAAAATTGCTTTCAAAAGCAAAGTTAACCAATTATACAATAAAAATGTTTACTATTTATTTACGAGTAGGGTTAGTTTGTAAGTTTATATATTAAAATTTATAGTTTTATTTGGTGCAAAAAAAATAGTTTGGTTAAATTTCAGTCTCAACAGCCTCGTTTTGTCTTATTTTATGATGATGGAAAGGTTTAGGTAAAAATCATGGATATTCGTCGTTCAGTGTGAGGTTTTTTCCAGATATTTCTAGCTCTCCTTACAGCCCATATCAAGGTAAATTTTATTTAAATATAAACTTTCTCAATCATAACCAATTAGGGAAAATTGCTAGTTAACTTGAACGGGTAGTAATATTAGGTGCGAAAAAAAAGTAAAGGTTCTGTTTATGAAGTGAAAAGTTAAAGAGGGAATAGCATATCTCCGTTTGGCTTGGTTAATGTGCAGCTTGACTGGTGACGTTGGCTGAACTTACACTGAAAATCATCTCTGAGGAAAGAAAGAAAAGGCCTCAAAATAACTTCTTATAACAAACCAAAAAATCTCCAAAAATGACATATTTTCAGAGTATTAGAGTGGCCTAAAAATGAGACGTAAGGTTACAATTGTTCGAGCTGGTATTGGTCTGAGAAATGGCTCTAAGAAGGAGTGGGTATCAAAATGACGCGTGACAGATGTGACAACGGTTCTAGATGGTATTAGTCCAAGGATACATGTCTCTAAGAAGGAGTGGGCCCATATGGTGCGTGGCATATGGGACAACAGTCCGAGTTGTTATTGGTCCAATGAGACATCAATGGCTCTAATAGAAAGTGGCTACCAAGACGACGCGTGGCAGATGTGACAACGCTCCGAAATGGCATTGGTTCAAGGATACGTGACACTAAAATGGAGTAGGTACCAATATGACGCGTAGCAGATGTAACAACAGTCCGAAATGGTATTGGTCCAAGAAGACATGGATGGCTCTATGAAGGAGTGGGTACCAAGATGGCGCTTGGCAAATATGACAACGGTCCGAGATGGTATTGGTCCAAGAAGACATGGATGGATCTAAGAAGGAGTGGCTAACAAGATGGCGCGTGGAAGATGGGACAATGGTCCGAGATGGTGTTGTTCCAAGGAGACATGGATGGATCTAAGAAGGAGTGGTTACCAAGATGGTGCGTGAAGGATGTGACAACGGTCCGAGATGGTATTGGTCCGAGAAGACATGGATGGATCTAAGAATGAGTGGTTACCAAGATGGCGCGTGAAGGATGTGACAACGGTCCGAGATGGTATTGGTCCGAGAAGACATGGATGGATCTAAGAAGGAGTGGTTACCAAGATGGCGCGTGGAAGATGGGACAATGGTCCGAGATGGTGTTGTTCCAAGGATACATGGGTGTGACAACGGTCTGAGATGGTACTGGCGTGAGATTGTCTGCTGAGTCGCATTGGCATAGGTTTGAATAAACATGCGAGGGATTGTAGGGGTTCAATACGACCGGACCGGACCTAGATGACACAGGATCTAAATAACATAGAACGTGACCAAATAAACATAAGAGGTTTTTTTATCGTAAAGCATATTAAATAACCGAGAGACACATGACATCCAGGTTAGGTCGCCTTATGAGTAAACTATTAGCTGCTCTGGTGGAACAGAACGTTGCCCAGGGTACATCATAGGAGATTGTCTACACGTCGTACTCGCAATGAGACGATGTGATGATAATTATTATGAAGCTGGGGAGCCGATGTGAGTCTTAACCTAGCTTAGGACTAATTTATCAAACCCTTTGGGGTCATTCCTCATAAGGGGAAAATACCCACTATACAAGCCGGGAATCAAACCTCAGACCCCTAGGCTCATAGTCAGGTGCACTGACTGCTACGCCACGAGACCAGCAAACATAAGAGGTGAGCTGGTATATTCACGACCTCGACGATTTAATTTTGCATATATAATAAAATCGAAAAGAGGGACTTGTATGGCTTCACCACCAATTTTCTCCAGCATACACTAGATATGTGTATTTCCTTCAGCTAGCTGCAAAGACTCAAGTTTTCAATTACAACTGAGCCGCTTTTGTTGTTGTTCTTCTTCTTCTTCTTCTTGAGAGCTCCTGGAAAACTATGTGAGAGTGTTTGCCGAAGCAGAGCTTAGCTTGAAGTCTGCTGAGCGGATATTTCCCTGGCTTTGTGGTTTCCATTCAATAATACCAGATTGAAGACAGTTCGACTTCAGTCAAAAAGAGTTTAATAATTAGTTACCTCTTCGTTAGCGTAGTTCTCTAATTAATTCATGTTGTCACTTATTCTCTTTGCTTACAAAATACTAGGGTGCAAGGTACTAAAATAAGTATTTAACTTAGAATTTAGACCATGTTTTTTTTAGCACCGCGTCTTACTACCTGTTCAGTTTATACGCCTATGTACTAGCTACGTTAATGGTTTTTAGGGATTAGGAAGGCTATATTTATAGAAAGTGTATCTGTCTTTGCGTGGAGGTAGAGTGGAAAACCACTGAGGAAGAACTACCCTCAGCACACCCGACCGATATTTAAACCTCGATCTCCCCGTCATAGGCCATCTAGTCTACTGCGAGGGTAACGCGTTAGACCACGCGGCCACCGAAGTGGTTATTAAGAATATTATAAATACCTTTATGTAAACGGCCCCGTATGGTCAACATTGGTTTTAACCACACATAATACCCATGCCAGTGAACACGTGGCCAAAATGTTATTCTCATAATATGGTTTGCAGGTGATGGGGAAGTATCGGTTCGAATACCAGGTGGGTTGTATCGAGTTGCATCCCAAATCACACCCCTGGAGCAAGTTGCGTCCCGAAGAGAGGAAAGAGACAAGTTTACTGCTACCTCAGTTGCATCCGAAGGAGTGAATTCTAAGAATTAAGAGAATATTGGAAGTACGAACAAAAGTGTGTTCATAATAATACCTAAAAGTATAATTCAGTCAATGCTACATAAAACAACCTAACCTATCCTAACCTATCAAACACACGGCAAAAAAAAAGGTCCAAAAACAAGGTCATTCCCTGCTTTATGCCGGGCTTATTCATTCCAAAATTGATAGTGTGTGGGGCATTAATTCCAAGAATGATGGCTTGTCAATCCGGGAAGACTAAAGATCAGACCTATTTGATATTTTCTGGCATTCTTGGAATGATAACAAGCCAAAACTGGCATAGTTGTTTTATTTAATCTAAAAGTATTTGACGAGCACTTTCAGAATCGACCTACAAAAAATAAAAATCCATAGCGTCAACCCGCAATAGAGCAACACCGACCGAACGGCCACCGTTTGTTAGAAAAGATAGTGCCCACTTTTGAGGATAACGGGTAGCATGTGGTTAGTACTATGAACCCTCCAGCTATTAATCTCAGTATTACAGACTGGAGTCATTACTTTTTCATTAATTTGTTCTCACGAGGCTGAGTTGACTCCGTTCCAGACCCACTGCTATACATATAATCTGGAAGCGCTGGGACTCGAGCCCGGGACCTCTGGATCTGTAGCCAGGAACTCTGACCCCTAAACCACAGAGGCGGTCAATGACCTGCGTAACAAAACTTAAATCTAGAATAGGCATATCATCCAGGTTCCATGCCAGTTAATTGAAAGAGAAGGCCATACTGACGAGTTTTTCGGACTTATCGGGTATCAATCCCGGTACTCTATCTCAATAGGTAGAAGAATTAACTAGTGGGCAAGGAACCCCGGCTATGTCGAGACAATGAAAGAACGAGGAGCGCTGATTCTCAGAACGTATACGGATCATCAAGTTGTCTTCCTCTCGGAGGTCGTCCCGCGTCGAACCAAGACACAGACGATACCCTGAAACATTGAGGAAGATGGGGGGAGGTGGAGTGCTAAGAGGGTAAAGTGGAATTCGTGGGAGGGAGGTTGGTGGTAGATCGTGAGGGAAAGAGGGGGGAGGGAATCTGAGGATTAATGAAGATGTTTTTTGGGGATGGGACGACTGCAAGGCAAATAGTGTTCCAAACGAGCTAGGAGATTGGATTGCCATGGCAGCGTCAGGCATCTCTTATAGATTTCAATTGGTTAGAAGTCTCCCTCGTGAGAACCGAATTCATAAATCCGCGCTTTGTGAGAAATACAAAGGACAAGGGGTCGGGACTTTGGAGGGGGGTTTATGAAAGGGATCTTTAACTCAAACAACGGATCTTAATGAGAACAGGGGTTTCAATTTGTCGAGTTATATCAAAATAGACAAGTGCTTTTTGTATTGGAATATCTTAAAGTTTACTTTCTAAGAACACAGATACACATGACTCACAAACTAATTTAAATCCAGACAGAACGTCTAAGACTAACCATCCAATCTTGGTTTACATTTATTTACTATTTTACAAATACGAATTATAGTTTTACGTACGAATCCCGAATTTCTGATTCAAATCAGAATCTTGGAAAAAAATTATGAACTAATATAAAATTGAAAGAGTAGCTTATGGTTAAGAAAATATTAAATATTATAATGCTTTCATTATAACATTCATATATTCTGCTAAAATAAGTGTTCCATTAATGTTCTAGGATCTGGTTAAGTTTGTCCAAAAATGGACTTATGGATAAACTACTACTAGAGCTCTAAAGCTAATTTAAATTCAAAATTTGAAAGGAAAAATGTATCGAATCCTGAATCCTCGAATCTAGAATACCTTTAAGGAGAGTTGGTGACCTGGCGGTCTAGATGTAAGGTGTCAGACTTCTGTGCTGGCGGCCGGGGTTCAATCCTCGGTCCCGGCATATATTTATCTGATTACCAAACCCTTCCTTCAAAAACCCTTCCTTCACCTCTGACAAGACATCTTGTGAATGTGGGGAATGCCAGGCCTCCACCGTGGTTCGGATTTCACGTTAAACTTAAGGTCCTCAATTTCATCTCACAATCACCCTACCATTTACACATTAGCGTAAGTGCGTATAACCCGAACGGATAGTAAGACGCGGTGATAATAATAATAATAATAATTTAAGGAGAGTTCAAGGATTCAAGTGCCTGAGGGGTCGAAATTTGATTAAGCTTGTGAATTCGAAGACTCTAGATTTTGATGACTTGAAGATTTGAAGTTTCTAGGATTAAGGTTTGCCATCCTTACTTTTTAGTTTTAAGTATAGTTGCAAAGCTTTCTATCAGTAACCAGAGATATCCAGAGAATAGAAACAGGATGAGAAAAGTGAATTTGGTAAGGAATCGCTCATACGTGCTCCGCGTCTAACTATCCATCCTAACTAAACGCATTTCAACTAAGCTAATGGAGTAGGGGGGGCTGACCCCGGTGAGCTTGGGGTCAAGTTCTCGTCTCATGACTCGATGTTCGTGGGTTCAAACCCAGTTAGGGTCACTGGGTTTTTTTTAGGGATGAAAATACGTAGCACAACTTCCTTCAGTGGGTAAATAAAGCCGTCAGTCCCATGTCGGTTGTGACATGTAAAAGAACCATGGAGGGTATATGAAAATACCTTTCTCGGCAAAATTAGCAGGCTTTTTCTCACTCACTCATAGAAATTAAATGCGGAAGGTAACGGGGAATCACCATACATCCTGAACTCCCCTAGTACATGAGATTTCTACCAGATGGTGCAGGTGGCACTAACCAACCGATGGTCTGAGTGCATATCTAGCCCCGGATGGATAGAAATCACATCAAATCAACCTTCGGGTTGTTGACTTAAGAAGAAGAAGAAATGAAGTAAAGATGAATAAAGGTAGAATATATAGAAAACGTACCCACATTTGCATAGAGGTATGGTAGAATACAAATTTGGTAAATAAAAGCTCTGTGGATACATTTTTTTTTACATTTTATCCAATTTATTTACCCCAATATCTATTAATGTGCATATGGCTATAATTTGAACCTTGACCTCCCAATTACTGGTAAACTAAGACTAGATGAGTCTAACATTCAATCCGCATGCCCACTGACACGGCCGACAAGGAATAGTAAACTTATTAAATATACATAGATTGGAGCAACACACTTAGCGATTTAAAGTCACATTAGTATTGAAAGTAATTTCTTTATATTATTATTATTATTATTATTAGCACCGCGTCTTACTACCCGTTCGGGTTATACGCACTTACGCTAATGTGTAAATGGTAGGGTGATCCGAACCACGGTGGAGACCTGGCATTCCTCACATTCACAAGATGTCTTGTCAGAGGTGAAGGAAGGGCTTGGTAATCAGATAAATTTGTACCGGGACCGAGGATTGAACGCTGGCCGCCAGCCAGCACAGAAGTATATTATTGGTTGTAAGAAACTATTTAGAAAATACAAACACATTATTTTTTGGTCAAGGACGATAATGTTTTACAGTTTTATTAATGTTAATTTATAGATATTAATAATATTTATCAAAAGGGACACCTTCAAGTCACATGACTTAATCTATGAATGTATGAAAGTAGAGCTAGTAACTTTTCTAGCTGTCAGATAGCCTATTAAAAGCTCACCAAATATAAAGAGATACATGTCTTAGAAATATATTTTTAAAATGACAAATAGTATATGAAATCGAAAATAATACAAGAATAGAGAATATAAAACCTCCAACAACTCATTTGTAGAATGGGTATGTATATGATATTATTCTGTAAAGTTTCAGCGCGCAAATGTGTAGAATTTAATCTGTTAATCCTGAAGATTAATGTATGAGTATGGAATTTTTTTTGTTTTTAAAATATAACAAAATATGATATATTAAGTCCAACGTTACACTGTGTTTAAATGTTTCACAGAAACATACTCTTTATTCGCCATCCTATTTAATTAGCACTCGTACTTAGTTCAGTAGTTCTAACAGTTGCCGCTCCTATTTTTGTTTGCATAGGAAACGTTTCGCATTTGTTTTGTAAAAGTTTTAAGCACAGTAAGCCACCCCTCTAATACGCCAAGTTTTGACACACACACACACAGAATAACTAAACCATACCCCATTAGCACGTCAGAAAATTCCGTGGGTAGACTTCTTGTCTTCTCCCAACCCATATTTCCAACCCTCTTTATTTTTTTTAAAAAATTATAATATAACAGGGAATATTGCGGAGTTTCGAGCGAGAAAAAAAAACGTAAATAAATAACTGAACATAAAGCATTGTAATATAATTTAGTTTTAAATGAATCAAACATCCCTATACTTTATTTTTTAAAAAAAGGTCACGTTTCCATTTTCGTTCTTTGTGCGTGGACACATATATTATAATCAATATTTTACATGGCTATACTCTTTTCTTCTTTTATTTTTTTATTCTGAAAGAATCGTCTACTAATTCTATGTCATACAATGTAAGCTTTTGTGTGCATACGTGAAGTGCTGAACATATCCTGTTTGATCTTTCAATTCATACAACATGTCATCACCACAAAGCGGCTCAACTAAAACCCTATGAGATATTATGTGGGTTTTTGACAATAAGCTTTTACAAACACAGTTGTGTTTCCAAACTATAAAATGTAAACATTTTCAAGTTATTCCAAAACAAAATTGTTTAACATATGATAGTGTGGTTTTGTATATTTTTCCAATTGAACGAATAAATATTCCAATACACTAAAAAATATTATATTTTTTGTACTGTATTTAAATAAGATCATATTGATTTATTACATAAAATATATACCCGCCTCGGTGGCGTAGTTGGCTAACGCGTAAGTCGTGTTGAGTTGCTCGACTGCCGAGGACGGGGAGATCGAGGTTCGAATCTCGGTCGGGTGAACTGGGGGTGGTTTTTCCTAAATGGTTTTCCACTCTCCCTCCACGCAAATGTGGGTTCACTTCCTCTAATTCAACCTTCCTAATCCATTAGAGTAATTAGTACTTAAAGCATATAACCCGAACGGGTAGTAAGACGCGGTGCTAAATATTATTATTATTATTATTATTATTATTATACATAGAATATGTTTATAGAATACTTCCTGCATCGGTGGTCATGCTGAATAAACGTAATTTTCCTCCAAATTTGCTGCGGGGAAGTTGTGACTTCAATCCTAACCGGGTATTTTGAGGATTTTTTTACCATACTAGTTTCTCAATCTCTCTCTCCACCCAAATTCGGATGTATTTCCTCCAAAAAAATCACCTTCGCCATATCCCTCCTTACCCCATTAGTTTAGTTAAATTTCCCAGTTAAGTTAACGTTTGATTGAGGGGTGACCATATTGATGGTCACACAGACTAAACGTCAAACTCAACTACCTGTTTATCTGATGGCGGGAAGTTTGACACCGAACAGGGTTTACTAAGATGTTTTTTTTATAATAATGAATTTCCCACTATGCCTCAATTTCAGATTAATTAGTAACAAACAAACAAATAAAGCTCATTTGAAATTTCAAAAAATCCTCTTAATTTTCCATAAATACTACGCGTGATATATTCTGTAAAAGAAAGTACAGCTAGTGGCGATTTCCTTGGTGAAACTCATACACTACGAGGCATTAACATGCTTTTTAAATGCATTGAACCTCACATAAATAATAGGATTTATTCTGGATTCCATAATAACAGTTTTTACTCAAGTATATAATTTAATTAAAATACTTTTTTTTGCAGTGTATATTATAATCGTGTTATCTTTTAATAACCACGCTCCATACATACTATAATTGGGCTAGCGAATAAAAGAGAATTGTTTTTATTGATCACAAAATTTAGTTCCATTTTTAGGTACTAAAAAATTAAGGTGAGGGTCAATGATGATGATGATTATATAAATAACTACATGAATTAATCACGCACAAAGTAATGTTAACAAAAGTGATAAGAAATATTAATATATTTTGATTACATTATAATATTTTAACCACACCAGCACTCGCCTGTGTGTCTTTTGAAAACCATGGCTTAATCTCTTTACCTTACCAAAACCGTTACTAAACCTTAGCTAAAAATTACTATTTAGTTTATATCATGCATCGGAAATATGCTAAAATTTGAATTTTTGAAGTTTGAATAAATATATAGCTATACATTTTATATGCTGTGGTTTTATTAGCTATACATCCCGGTTTTCACAGTAAAAACCTTTCATAAAATACAACAATAATAACATTTTACTATATCATTAGTTATATTCTAACACTAGCTGAATCCCCGTTCTTCGCACGGGGTGTTGTGTTTTATTTATTTTTGGATGAAAATGAGAAATTTTTGTCTGAAGCTTAATGGCATGGTTCTTAGCGTTACCCAATAAATACCGTTAGGAGGTGACCCTGTATAGTTTCTCAAGGGGAGTTTTATTTTCGGCAGGCCCCCTTACCTACTGTCTGTGGCGTTATCAGCTGAGTGCGTCTGGACAGTTTGCCCCCCCCCCACCCTCCTACCACTCCTCACCACCACACACCACCCCGGGCCAGGCCCTCTCATTCACACAGACACTAAAAACATCACAAAATTCAGCAAAATATAAACTACAGGCTTCTACCGTCTCTTGGAGCTGCATATTAAAACGTTATTACATATTTTAACTAAATGTCTATATTCATTTTTTTCCACCGCTTAGAAGCATCTACGGGGATAAAAATAATTGCTATCTTTTTTCGAAGGCATTATTAGAACAAACTTATCGGAATTACCTTCAAAATGTTTCAGAGTTTCTTAAACTTAATATGGCAGATTGCTTAAACTCACTTCCTTGTATTTCTACTGAGTGTGGACGTGGTTTTAGTGTAATGATCTTAACAGTTACTCCATTATGCTTTTCTAATCTTATAAATCATATTATTGATTAGGGTAGTTACCCTGAATTAACCCTCCTCAATAACAAAACATCGGAATGAAACAGTTTTACTTTTCCTACTTAGCTTATGAGGAACACCTGTGCCAAATTTCAGCCCTCTAGCTTCATGGGAAGTGTGTGAATTATTGATGAGTGAGTGAGGTAGTCAGTCAATCAGGGCGTTCGCTTTATATATATATAAAGAGAGAGAGAGAGATTATCTATAATATCTATCAAAAGTGACAGCTACAGATGACATGAAATAGCGTATTAATACGTGAAATTAGATCATGTAACTTTCCTAGCTGTCAGAAAAGATCCTTTATATGAAATTTGGACTGTACATAGGACACCCCGCTAAGAACCTTTGTAATAGTGCAGTAGCTTGGATTAAAAACTACTTTACTAGTCGATATCAAACAATTGTGACGAGACCTAGGGTTATAAATGTTGAAAATCTACATTAAGGCATATTTGACAATCTGCAAATTGCTCCTATTCACGTAAAATATTTACCCACATGAAGTTTTAATATTGGCCATAAGAAAAAAAAAGAAAGAGAAGAGTAATGAATTCTCCGCTGTCAAGACGGAACTTTTTTAATAACATAAAACTAATTTTTCATATTAAAAATCACTTCTTTGTTAAGATGTTATTGCAAAAAGTAAATGGTGTATGAAGACGCTAGGACTTTCCTTGAAAATGTAAGCTAAGTCACGGAGTATTCTTGGAAATATTAAACGATACAATAATGATAATATAATAGTATCAAGCAATTACAAAGCTGAAATATATTAATCTAATATTTAATCTAAATAACATGAAAATGTTGATAATTTATTGTAAAAGTGTATCAAAAAGAAACCCTTCCTCTTGCTATTGATCTTTGCGCCCTTTTAACAGAGAAGGCCTTTTTGTGACTAATTGCCAAGAAAAATCTCCCTAAGGGAAGGATTAATTTTATTTGTAAAACTTACATTTTTATTATGACGAGAAAACGGCTATTTTATTTTGAATTTAAATTAATATATTGTTCATGAAAACAACAAAACTTTAACTTTTTAATGTATCCCTTGGTATGATCAGCTTTTTAATTTCAAAACAAGTTGATATTTTTAATTTTGCAACGGTTGTAATTAATTTGAAATTATGAATGCGACTATAAATCAGAAGTGTTAGGAATACAATCAAAAACTTGTTATCTTTGATGGGGTTTCAAATGAATAAAAAAAAGAACTAATGAACTGTTGTTAGAAATATTGTACAAAGCAAAGAAATTCAACTGAACGCTAGAACTTGTATAAATGGTTTTGACATAGCATAAATCTGTGTGTTTCCTTTGAAAATTCCTCAATTTTAGTCTTATGCTAGTTTTCATCGAGTAAAAGTCGGCAAGAACTTAATAATTTTATTGTTTTACGGGTAAACCTAGAACTTTTCTGTTTAGTTAGTTTGAAAACTAGTCACCAAATAATTCTAATACGATTTGAATAGTCTTTTGACTAAATCATTCATTATGCTACACACATAACTAATTATAGTCAACCAGTCTTGTAGTCGTAGGAAAAAAAGGCATTTTCCTAATTTGAAGCAACTTTATAATTATTATTATTAGCACCGCGTCTTGCTACCCGTTCGGGTTATACGCACTTACGCTAATATGTAATGGTAGGGTGATTGTGAGATGAAATGGAGGACCTACAGTTAAACGTGGGATCCGAACCACCGTGGAGGCCTGGTATTTCATACATTCACAACAGTCAAAATATTGAATATCCCTCAATAAGAAAAACACACAGGTTGAGTACTAGACTTCTAGCTCGTTTTGGATATATTTTAAACTCACTTTACCATTAAAAAATTATATAATTCTTAATATTTTGATGAGGACCAACACATATTTGTCCTTAAAGTTTTTCCGATGCCAAGGATAAAACTTGTTCGAATTTTAAAATGTTCCAGGTCATCCCATAACAATGCTTTCTTTGTCTTTGGAAAGAAATCGACTCAACAAATAGTTCAAAACAATCACTAGTGTATTAAAGAATGATTTAGAATTTAATTATCTTGTAAAATGTAGAAATAATTAAGTATATTCAAAGAATGATAAAACTTAGACAATCATTGAGGAAATTATTTGAGTTATTAAAAGTAATAATTTTAAAGTATATTGTCAAAAATTCTAATATCGTGCTGTGAATGAAACAAAAATAATACATCCTTGAGCTTGACTACTTCCAAAGCCTGCCATGAGCACGTATTTTTGTTCTAAGATCTTCAATTGCTGCTACATTTTCATGTAATTGTAAGTGTCCGAACAATGCATCCTCCCATTGATCAAATTAAGGACTTGTGGCTTGTACATTAACAGAAAAGCAAGCAGTACAACAAATTTTTGTTTTCGTGCATCATCCATTTGTGTTTAGTTTTATGTTCCAAGCTCTTTTGTTCTGCCCAAATGTCAGCTTCTTTGCCTGTATTAAAAAGGATGAATGAGGTTAATCACCAGCCCTAGCTGTAATTACTGTTGTGATTGTCATAAAACTTGCTTCATGTTTATAAAGCATAATATGCACTTCACACTCAACATATTTATTTATATGGCATATAAAGCCCCACACTAGATAAAAACTCATTTGCCACAAGGATTTCAGACTCACAGGTAAAAACTACGAACCAACAATTGGTTTGATAAAAAGGTAATTTGTTGAGTCAACACTAGTTTAAATTAAGCTCGCCACCACTCAGATACAAGAAATTAAGAAAATAGTGTAAGGGCTAGGGAGGGGAATAAAAGGTTTGCTAAGGCTGTAGAAAATGACAGGTAGCCGTTCTAAAATAGCTTCAATAGCGCATGTACTCGGCTTTCCTTTATTGGATAGTGGTCTGAGATACCTCGACTGTCTGACTACTCTAGTTGTACTACTGGTATCTATTACTCATTGCGAGGTCTTTGTAACCAGGTTTGGTGCCGAATTTCCGTTTTTAAACTACGTTTATATATATTTTAAGGTACCAGGGCGGTGCCCCGGCAGCTAAGAAAGTACCAGAACGCCGCCCTGGACAGACCTGGCTTGACTACAGCACTGTATTCCAACACATGATGTATTTTTTTTATTTTTTTTAAATGACTCAAGCTTTATACTTTGGGATACAATTTTAAATGCACTATACAGGTTGATTCAAAGGTTAGTTAAGAACTTAGGGAGCGTATAGAAGGACTCGGGTAAAACAACTTTCTAACAGGAATCCATGTTCTTTGAAGTCATCCTAAGTCAGGCGAGACTATTGAAGGTGGGTAAGTCTGATACTATTCCGCTTAAATAATCATACATTCAGAAATGCCCGCACATTTAAAGAAAAGTTTGCTGGCATTCGTTTCTGTTGCGCCCACATTTGCTGACAAGTGATGAGTGGCACATTTTGTCACAGCTTCGGTACAATTTCCTCCAGAAAGATTCTGTAAGTATGTTCAGTCAAACGTGGTGAAAGGAGGTAAGGTCCGGTCACATAATCGCCGATGATATCCTCCCATACATACACAGCAAACCTTTCTTGGTGGTTGCGAGCAACGGTAGCATGGGGGCTCTGTTCAACCCAAACATGGCTGCTACGTAATTTGAAGAAGCCATCTCTGGTGAATGGTGCCTGATCCGTGAACAGTACTGAGCTTTAAAAAAAATTGGGATCTTTCAGACAACGTTGCAAAACCCACTGATGACGTCTGTGGATAGGTATAAAGTTAGGCCCCTGTCGTGTGATTCAAGATTAAATTAGCAAAGTATGCTTAGTTCGGTGTAGTGGACTCAGGATTTTCCACCTTCAATGGTCTGGCTTGAATCAAGATTACTTCGGAGAGCATATATTTATATGTGCTATGCACTATTTGCTATTAGCTATGCGTTATTCCTAAATTAAAACCCAACCTAGAATATCTGACACTCTTCTATATATATATTTGTATTCCATCTTTCTGTCTGTAACTCTCCCTTTAAGGCTGGGTACAAGACCACCACCCCAAGGGGTGAGTGAGGTGGGTGGCTGCCTGGGGCGCCGGGCAATAGGGGGTGCCACACCACCGATTTCATCTTACGAAAAAACTACAAATAATAGTATTTTAAAAAAAGCATACATTGCTCAGATGTTTTGATATTGTACTAATTTTCTTTGCCGTTTATTACAACTTGTGTCTCTGTTACTACTAGTGGGCATGAACTTAAGAAATTCATCCATCTTGTAATGATATCCTTTCATAGGACGTCAAAGAAAAGAGGGTGCTTAAATCAAGGTTCCCCCGGGCAAAAAAAAAGTTAGGCTCGAAGCGGCCCCGGCTCCGTGTGAATGAGACACACGTTTACCCGCGAGTAACTTTTTGTTGTTGTAACAGTGAAAACCAGTAATGTTGAAAAGTTTTGAGATAAGATTTTTTTCCAAGCAAAGCAAGCAAGATTACACCAGATATATCAACCCCCCTCCAAGCCCCTTTACCCCTCATACCACCGTAGTGGCTTCTATACAGGTTTTACTTCTGAAAATACTTTTAATATAAGAATACAATAAGGTGGCCAAGCTATAGTGCGGAATATAGTTATTTATGACTGGTGAGTTTCTAAAAACCATGTTATACGGTTTTCCCTTCCTCTAACAAATACATTATTATTATTATTATTATTATTATCACCGCGTCTTACTACCCGTTTGGGTTATAAGCACAACAAATACAGTAATATTTTAATAAGATCAAAACAGAAAATGAAATCCGGTTCCACACTTGTAACATTACACCGTATCATATCCTCCTGAAACTGAAAAAATGGATTTCTCGATGCCGTCTGCCTGCCTGTATCTCCATTTCACCGATCTTAACTTGGCCATAACTTGGTATTTAGGGTTTTCATAAGGTTATCCCAAAGGCTTTTTGGAATTAGAGAGTGAACCAGCAAATAAAGGGTAGTTTACTGAAGGTCAAAAAGAGAGACACTAGATTTTCTCAAAATTTGTTATAATGATTTTGATTAAATTTTGTATCCAGGCATTATTTATTGTTAAAAATAAAATCGCAACTCTTATTTCCCCATGAACATAACTTCAAGGTTACTTTACATGACCAAAGATTTCCAATTTCGATCATATGTTCGCAATTATTTGAGATACAAAATAACTTATCATTGTGAAGTTGTAATACTATTAAAAATTAAAATCTTTTATTTGGAATATATTTTTATTAAAAAAATTATTTCTTAGCTATCGGCAAATATATATTTTATGGAGCTCTTTGGCAATTGAAATATATTATCTTGCTCTTTAGTGGAGAGAGATGATCTTTTCTCAAAGTTTCTGTAACAGTTATATTATTTCATGCATACTCTTTGTTGGGGTGTTCCTCCAAGTATGTACATTATTTTGTCTTTATCTTAAGATAAAAGTGAGAGAAAGTCCGTGCGGTGCAACGTAACATTTTATTTCATTACAAAACCAAAAATACAAAGTTTTTAATCTAAAAGGGACAGATGGTTGATGATACCTTACGCCTTAATTTTGGTGTCGACCATATTTTTAAATAACAAACCATTTCCTAAATAACGAGGAACTCATGTGTATCTGCAATGAATCTCAGCGCTACGCTAAGCAAACACTTTGACCTTCGTTGCAATTACTTATTGGTACATTTCAAAGAAAGGGCACTTAAAAATAGTATTTCTACAGTATACAATCTGAAAGAAACTAATTAACAGAATGTGTTTGCATTTCAAAGATAAATTAACCAATCGATCAAGAAAAATTTTTATTCGTGTTCATCACGCAAATGTGAAAACATTAATTAACATGTTTTGGATTGAGATATGTGTTTAGCATGTTTACTGCAATTTCCCATGCATAACTCTTTGAGCTACAAACTATTTTTTTTTAAATATATAGATGTAACATAAATTGTTCAGTTAATAATTATTCAAACCTCTCCGTATCCATATTATCTGCTTAACAGCATGAATATATTCGTAGCCATGATTAATGTTACCTCTTTTTTTTTTTGTCTCGAAGTTGAAAGAACTCGTTTGATGATTTTGACTTTGTACACAGTACACTAGAATATATTAAAAACACAACCATTATTGAAACGGAGTATAGTTTAAAATTTGTAGATCAATAAGAGTGACTTATATAAAGTAAAATATTACTCCACATAATAAGATCAAGCTAGGAGCTGGAATATAGTCCTGCCTTGATGTAGTATTCACCCTTATAGAGGGGTGGCACAGATGCATACACAATACGCATCAGATGTCAGTGACGGCTCAAGTAATGGGGATTTCACCCGCTGGGGCTATCACCCGCACCCCTACTACACTCACAACACAATAACACTGACCGTGGTACTGTTACAATAACAAGTACTACACTCACAACACAATAACACTGATAGTGTGACAGTTGTAAGAACAAGTACTACACTCACAAACACAATAACACTGACCGTGGTACTGTTACAAGAACAAGTACTACACTCACATCATATTAACATTGACCGTGGTACTGTTACAAGAACAAATATTATACTCATTACTCACAGCACAATAACACTGACCATGGTACTTTCACAATAACAAGTACTACACTCACAACACAATAACACTGGCCATGGTACTTTTACAAGAACAAGTACTACACTCACAACACAATGACACTGACCATGGTACTTTTACAAGAACAAGTACTACACTCACATCCCAATAAAACTGATAGTGTGACAGTTGTAAGAACAAGTACTGCACTCAGGGTAAGGGTAAGGTGTCGGGCTTCTGTGCTGGGTGTCCAGGGTTCAATTCTCGGTCCAGGCACAGATTTATCTGATTACCAAACCCTTCCTTCCCCTCTGACAAGACGTGTATTAATCACAACTTGTGAATGTGGGGAATGCAGGCCTCCACCGTGGTTCGGATCTCACGTTAAACTGTAGGTCCTCCATTTCATCTCACAATCACCCTACCATTACACGTTAGCGTAATTGCGTACAACCCAAACGGGTAGTAAGACGCGGTGCTAATAAGTACTACACTCACAACACAATAACACTGATAGTGGTACTGTTGCAAGAACATGTACTATACTCACAATCGAAATCAATAAGGGCGTATGAGGTAAACTAATATTCACTAGTGATTGAGAGTTTTGATTTATTAAGGGATGGTGAAAATTAGCAAAAACAAGGCCAAGGAGGTTATTGTCATCATCAGCTTCATTAAGTTGTTCTAATCCTAATATGTTAGTCGAAGAAATAATTTGAGTAGCTTTTAATTTAATGTTAATGTTAATTTGGCTGTAGATAATTTTACCAATTTAGTCCAAAGGAAAATAAAAACGCATATTCCTCAAATTACTATTCTTAATACATCCAAATATCCGAATTGGTTTTCTTCTACTCTTAAAAGTCCGGTAAAAAACCAGTTTTTTTTTTCAAAAAGTTTAAACTAAAAAATCATGGTGTATTATATTAATATTTTTTCTCACTTTCGTAAATTAGATCAAACTACATTGATTAAAGACAGAGCCAATTGAATGAACTCAATAGAAAATAGCATTAAATGCAAACCCAAAGAATTTTGGAACTTTGTTAAAAATAATCGTGTGAATAAAGTTTCCCCGTCTAACTTAGAAATTAATGGCAAGATTAGAGCAGATCATTTATTAATTGCTCGTGAGTTTGGGAGCTACTTTCATTCCGTTTATAATTCAGCCTTTCCTGTCTTACCCTGCCCCGTTATTGAAACGAGTGCGCTCTTGTATCCATGACGCATTACACTCTTGGATGTTGCTAATGCTATACAAAAAGTTGAGTTCTTCTAGATGTGCCGGGACGGATGAAATTCCAATTTTTGTTGTTGAAGGCTGTGCCAGCATTTTCAGCCCTTTGTTAGCCTATATCCTTAACATTAGCCTGTCAAATAAAACCTTTCCTCTTACATGGAAACAGTAGGCCTATGTTGTCATACCTATTTATAAAAAAAAGAAGAGTAAAATCAAATGTTTGTAATTATAAGCCAATTTCTCTCTTAAATACTTTCTCAAAATTATTCGAGAAAATCATACATGAGCATAATTTCCACCACCATAAAAAATAAACCTTCAGATAATCAACATGGCTTTATAAAAAAATTAATCTACTGTCACTAATTTAGTAGAATTTCTTAGGCATATTGCCTCTCAATTCTCTGCCCAAGGTCAGGTTTATGCTACTTATTTTGACCAAAGTAAGGCAGTTTATGTCAGCATAGTATTATTCTCTCTAAACTTGGTAATTTTGGCCTTTCTCACTCATATGTAAATTGGTTCAGCAGTTATTTGTATGAAATATCATTCACTATTAAAATTGATTCACACACCTCAAATACATTTTTTGCCCTTTGTGGCATATTTAGGTCCTCTTTACTGATGCCATTGGTAAATATTTAAGCTCATCTAGTTATTTATTCTTTGCTGTTGATGTAAAATTATCAAATCAATCACAGATTGTATAGATTTACAAAATGATGTAAATGTTATTCTAAAATTGTATTTGGAAAATGAAATATCTATTAATAAATCCAAGACCAAATCTATATATTTTAATAGGAAAACTAATCCTTTCTTTTTTACTTATAAATTGGGCAATGAAAACATAGTTCGCACCCTTTATATTAATGATCTTGGTGTTCTACTGGATAACAAACTTTATTTCCACTGTCATGTTCATCATGTAATTTCCCATTCATTGAAATTACTTGGACTTATTAAATGTGTTACTTCATCATTTAAGAAAGTTGACCTTTTTTTTTATGTCTATACTACGCCCTGATTAGATCTAAGTTAGAATACGCTACTGTTGCTTGGAATTCCATTACCTTAACTTACTCTCTTAGGTTGAAAAACATTCCAAGAAAATTTGTCATTGCGTGTTATGTATGATAAATTCTTTACTGACCGGATTTATTATGATTATGACAGAATTCGAAACCTCCTAGGGCTCCAAACTCTAGTCTCGCGTAGACTTTATTGTGATACTCTTTTTGTTTTTAATATTTTCAATAGAAAAATGTCTTGCAAATTTTCTCTTGATCATGTAGGCGTTCATATCCCTTCTCGGACTTATCGTAATCCAAAATATTTTTTTTTTCAATAGCTCCTATAAGGTGAGCCCAAAAGGTCGTTGTATCCATAATGCCAATTCTAGATTTGTCGAATTCGACTTTTATCATAAAAGTAAAGCTAAATTTAGAGAGTTAGTTAAGGAAATGTCATATCAATAATTTTTCATGTATAAGTTCTGCCTATAAAATTTAAATTTACGATATTCCGATTTATTTTTTGCATATTGTTGCTGCTTGTAAACATTCTTTAATCATTTGTTATTATTGCTATTTTTTATTCTTATTATTATTAATAACTATTTTTTTCGGATCTATTCAACGATATATAAAATTATTTAGCTAGTATTGCATATCTTATTTTCTCGTATAAATATTTATATTGGTAAGGTAATTGTGTACTTTTCAGTGCTGGCCTGTTGTAGGTCTTACAACTGTTAGCCAGCACTATAATAAAGGAAGTTTAAATTATTATTATTATTATTATTATTATTATTATTAGAGTGAGAGAAAGTGAGCTACTGTGTGTGTGTGTGTATGTGTGTATGATAGAGAGAGAGACCAATAGAGAGAAACAGAGTGAAAGTGAGAGAGTGTATGTGTGTGTGAGAAAGAGAGTATATGAGAGAAAGTGTGTGAGGGAATGTGTGTAAAAAAGAGAGAATGTGTGAGAATGTGAGTGAAATTTTGGGAAAGAAACTGTGTGGAGTGTTGTGTGAAAGATAGAGAAAATATGAGAGCGTGTAAGAGAGACTTTGTAAAAAAGTTAGAAAGAGAGAAAATTTTAGAGAAAGATAAATTGTTAGAGAAATTTTAAGTGAAAGAGAGTTAGAGAGAAAGATTGAGACTGAAAGTATAAGAGAAAGAGAGATTGAGAGAGAGTTCTAGACTAGAGAGATAGTTTGATTGTGATAAAGTTTGAGGGAAAGAATTTGAGAGAGAAAGTGTTTGAGGGAAAGAATGATTTTGAGAGAGAGACTGAGAAAGAATTTGAGACAGATAGAGAGAGTTTGAGACAGAGAAAGAGTTTGTGACAAAAAGGGTATTTGAGACCATTCTCAGCCAAACCAGTCGATGAACTTCACCACGTCCAACATACAACTCTTCTACTGTAGATAAGGGCCAGTTCAGCCGTTTGAGGTTATCACTCCCGATGAGAACCATTTCACCAACCTTTACAGGATATTCCTTCTGGCTCTTTGAGTTTGCAGCTAGCTGACCCAGATATTTACTGCCAAGCCTCTTCCTCAAAACTTCAGGCAGTTTATTGCAAGTACCTTGACCTCTTCTTCAGATCAGTTGTCTCAAATTGGTCAAAATCAGGCACTCCTACTTTTTTGAATTCCTGAGGATTGAATTTCCAAACAATTTGCTTTACTGAGCTGAAAGCATTAATTTTCTCCCATTCCAATTGTGAAAAAAGATTAGCTTTACCTATAAAGTTAATCCCGCTATCACTATCTATGACAGATGGTCTTCCACGTCGAGCCACAAATCTCCTTAGGGCCTGTATGGAGGCATCCAAAGACAATGAAGATACTAGTTCCAGGTGGACAACATGAAACACTGCACACGTAAAAAGGCATGTCCAGGCTTTTCTTCCATCTTGTAGGTAAAGTGGACTCGCCAGATCCACTCCTTTGACTTCAAACACTATGGTATCACGCACTCTGTCTTCAAGTAATGGTGGCACATACCGATAAAAATGTATGCCTGCAAATCGTTTGCACACAGTGAATTTCATAACAACAGAACGAACGGTTCTCCTACCTTTTACAATCTAGAACCTTTCGCTAAGCAGGCTCAAAAGACCATGTACTCCCTAATGGTTTGCCTTTAGATGTGTCTCATGAATCAATCTTGTGACCACTGTATGATCAGCAGGCAATACAACTGGATATAAGAATGTGACACATCCTTCCGTTCCGATATTCGTGTTTTCAGACGTAGAACATCTTTGGCGTCCACAAATAAATTCAGTGACTTGACAGGTTCATATTTAGAGTCTTGAAAGCATTCTTTCTGAATAAATCTAATGACAAGGACTTCGACCTCATCCGCTTCATTGGCAATAAGATCTCTCCTTGTCTTCTATTGGTTTCTGCAATTACGAATGAATCTGAGCACCCATTCCACGAGACGGAGAATTGTGTGGTACTGAGAGAAGAATCGGTAATACCACTCACCGTCGGTGCTCACATTTTGTAGAGTCGTAACCGCACCTTATTTTTTCTGGTAGAAACCTTCTTCCTTAACAGAAGCAACTTCCATAGGCCATTGATCTGGAGGCAGCTTTACCCATTCAGGTCCCTCCTTCCATCTCACCTGCATCCATTTCTTAGCAGAGTATCCTTAACTGGCTAGATCTGCTGGATTAAGTGAACCTGGAATGTGGCTCGTTCAAGGGTCAAGGCCAGATCTTTGTTTTGCAGTACCTTATTTTGGAAGGTTTCAAAATTGTTATAATGAAACTAATTGGAATTATCATAAGAATGTTGTTCGTTATATCAAATATACTAGTAATTTTTGTTTGAAGTATGTTAAAAATAATATTTGTGCAGATATAAATGTTAAAGCTTTTGTTGATTCAGACTATTCTAGTGATCCTATTGATAGTAAAAGTGTTACAGGTTTTGTTGTTAAATTAAACGATAATGTTGTGTCATGGTGTTCCAAAAATCAAAATGTTTCGGATCTCTCTAGTAGTGAAGCTGAGTATCTGGCTCTTTCTGCTGGAATGTCTGGATGTAAGTTTTTAATCCAGTTATTTGATTAATGTATTGATTGTGTAAAGCCAGTTATTGTCTTTGAAGACAACCAATCTTGTATGAAAATGGCACAAACCTATGAGACGAAGAGGTCCAAACATAATGATGTGAGGCATCACTTTGTAAGAGATTTAATTAGTAGTGGTGATTTTAAATTACAGTATGTAGCTACTGATTAACAAGTATCAGACATAATGACAAAAGGATTAGCAATAAGGAAATTTGAGTACTTTAGAAATCTATTAAATGTAATTGAAATTTGATTATAATTTGTGAATAAGTATTGGAATACAAAAGTGTGTTGGTTAGGCTTTTACCTTATTATATTTGATTTTTTTTTCTCTTTGTCTTAATCTTTGCAGAATTGAGATGAGTTATTAATATGGTTGTATTGGCAACTCTGCAAACTTTGTGTTATGTTGGCTATCTCTATATCTTACTCCCTGTAACTGTATCTTACTGCTAGTCGTTCGTTGGTCTGATTACTGGTTAGTTTTTTTTGTTTTTTTTGTCATACATTATATTAAATACACTGCTTACACCATGTCAAAGCGTGTGTGATTTCGTTTCATGGACTATTAATCCTAATACAAATCATAACAAAAGTTTCCGGAGACAACATGAACACATTTTAAATAAATGGACTAAAAATTAATTTTACAAAAAGTCATTTGGCCTAAAAATTAACTTCGCAACACTCATTTGGCGTAAAATCATTTGACCTAAAAATTAAATTAACAAAAGTCATTTAGCCTAAAGTCATTTGGCCTAAAAGTAATTTGGCCTAAAGTCGTTTGGCCTACACTTTAGGCCAAATGAAGGCTACCAATATTTATACAAATCCATTCTAAAAATAAATGCAAAGCGTGGATTTAAATTAAATGCTTTTATCTACATGGAAAGTTAAATCTCTAGGACTGCGGTAGATATGGTTTTAACTTTTAAGTTTTGTAAAAATCAATTAAGATACACAAACATATAAAATTATTTAATTAGGTTTATTAATGAATATTACCCGACTGTAAATACATTGGTATTCTATCATTATGTAAAATAATCAAAGATCGCGTATATTCAAAACTAATGTGTGAAATTACTCCGCAAACTTTATATATATATGTGTGTGTGTGATACAGACACTTCAATATTTTTCATGTCATTTATTTACTTATATTCAAACTGTGGCGTGAATATGCATTTCAAATATTAATTATATATTTTTTTAATTTTAATTAATTTATAATACATATATACTAATTTATTTTTATTTATTATTTAATTAATTTATATTTTATATATAATAGGCCAAATTATTTATAAAATTCAAACACTGAGTCATCGAGAGCGTATCCAAGTAGTTTAATCAGACGCGCCACTATACTGTGCACGTATCAATATTTTTATTTAAAGGTCAAAACACACATTCAACTATTGGAATATTATATTGAATTCGTTATAATATATATAATATAACGAATTCAATATAATATTCCAATAGTTTAGTGTGTGTATATTATAATATAACGAATTCAATATAATATTCCAATAGTTTAATGTATGTAAATTATAATATAACGAATTCAATATAATATTCCAATAGTTTAATGTGTGTTTTAGTTTATTAAATCAATGCTAAAATATTTTATTGAACTATAAAAATGACTGATCCTAATGAAGACTTAGAGAAACAAACCAATATATTTAAATAAATATGTAAAGTATCCCTTCAATTAGTTATTAGTTTCTGATTAGAATACATTTTACATTTATAATGATTTGTTTGTTCGTTTTTTCACGTCTACAAAAGTTGTATTTTTATCATCTCATTTATTTAAACAGATATTATGGTATACATATAAATATTGTTTTAAAATTATAAATGGACACAGGAATCAAACCCATGTTAAAGTGTAATTTTTTAAATACTGTTTATTTAAATGACATCAAAGGGGATGATCGAAATCTGTACTAGATGATAATACGAATGTATCATTATATTATAGTCCACCAGCTCAACCACTTGCGAACACATGATGTCCAATGATGTGAGGACATTTGCCGAATAGCCTTTAGGAGTATTCAAATTTCATAAATAATTTTAGGAAAGCACTATTTTTTTATCATAACGTTTAATACCCATTCAGGTTATACGAAATATATAAAAGCATAAAGTTTTTATAAAATTATAAATTTCATAAATACTATAATTAACTTCAAGCTGAACAAGACAGTGTTGTAAATTTGTACATAATGCTTACATAACTAGTAGTAAATTATCCATAAAATGTGTAGATAAATCTTATCATACTGGAAAAGTTTCCTACGTCCTCTAAAATAAAAAATAATAATTGTTAACGTTTAATTCTCTCTTGGGGAGCATAAATTAGTTGATTCTTGTCCTGAGTACTATGATCTTTTCAAATCCAATATTGGCCTCGCCAGTATATTGTGGTTATAAGCCATTCAAGACTAAATTTAAAGGTTACAGGCTTATTTCGCACAAACCCTTTATGATGATTATGTGGCCTGTTAGATATGGTGGTAACGTACAGTAATCGACAGAGGAAAGGATATTATGGTAAATCAAAGGGAGGGCTCCAAATTATCTATGATACACATGTTGTACCTCACATGGTCCAACGATCGTACACTTGTTGATCCATGGTAACTACGCACGCGTTGTGTAAATATAACTCCTTTTCACAATCCTCGCTAGCACGCGTCTCGTCCACATCCACCCATCGCCATCTTCTTCTCTCACTACCCTTCGTTTACCACAACCAGTCTCGCCAACCTCACACAATAAGTTTTGGTGAGTCTCTAACACTCGGCCATCCTGTAGCACTCATCGCCCTCGATGAAGTCTGTTCACACATGACATTAACAAATACGCTCTCAAATAATCCTTAAACTATCTTATCACTAGATGATTATATACACAATATACAATGGCACACAATACCATAATAATCACAGCACTCCGGTGACAAAATCCCTTAGGTACTTGGGCCGACGCCGTTCTCGAAAAGGTCGAGTCCTTGGGTTGTCTTGATCTCTTCCAGTGTCACCAACATCAGAACTGTCTGAAACTGTCACAGGACTGCTATCAGGTTTGGTTGTCTTCAGCTCCGATCCAATTGACCTATCATCTTCTGACTCATCACTCACGGGCTCACCATCATCAATCTTGTTTTTGTTACCCCATGACTTGAGTTGAGAAACGTGCGCAGGGGTGGCATAGTGTTTCTGTTTAACATCTCCTGTCAATTGACTAACTCGATAAGTGCTGCCACCTGGGAACACTTTCCGCACCACAAGAGGACCTCTGTACTTCAACTGCCCCTTTTTCGGTTCGCCAGTATGCACTGGTGGGCGTCGCATCATCACCACTTCTCCAATGTCAAAACTTGGATGAGTATACCTTTTCTTATCAAAATGTGCCTTCTGGTGGAGCTGTTCTGCTATGATTTTGTTACGTACGGTTTCCTGTATTTCTGTGAGTGGTTGGTACGAGTTGTTCCCAGGTACATTAGGGAGACTCCTAAGTGCCCCATCGCGATGTCGAGGTCGATACCCGTGAAGTGCCTCAAAGGGTGATATCCCTGTAGTCTTGTTGATAGCGGTGTTGAGGTCACGTTGAATCTTCTTCAAATTCTTATCCCAGTCCTTTAAGTCTGCCCGCTGTGGTGAAACGTATATCGTCGGTGTCAAGGTTCGATTCACTCGTTCTACCTGTCCATTGGCTTGGGGGGTGCCTGGCAGAATTTAGTACATGGTGTATTCCACGTGAAACACAAAATTCTTCAAATACATGTGAAGTTAAACACGTTCCTCGGTCACTGATTATTTTTTCCGGTAGACCACGCTCATAAAAAAAAAAGATCAAGGCACTTCAATACATTTTTGGTGGACGTATCACGCACTGCATAGATATGCACAGATTTTGTCAGGTTATTCACGATTACAAGTAGTTCACAATTACACTCTGAGCTTCGAGGAAAAGGTCCTAAATGATCGATGTGCACAATTTGGAACGGGCGAGTGCCTGGAGGTATTGGGTTGAGCAGCCAAGCTTTTCATCCCCCTGGGACCTTACTCAAGAGGCACTCAAAGCAGTGAACTATATGGTGCTTAACAAATCGTTTCATGCCGGGAAACCAATAGTTGTCTTTCATCTTAGCAACAGTACGGTCGACTGCAAAATGTCCAGACAAGTCATGGAATTTAATAGTAAGATTTTTTCTCATCACTTTAGGAATAACAAAAAGTTTGGATGTCTGCTGATTATGATTCTCAATCTTGCACACTTTACAAGTTCCAAATCAACTACCTTGCTACGCTCAGCTTTGTTTCTATGTTGTTAGCGCAATTTGAGTATGCGCATAGTATCCCTTAATTCTGGATCACTATATTGCATTGTTAGTGCTTGATCCTCAACAGATAGGGTTAAAAACACCTCAAACCTATCACTAATCACTTCTGCCATGGTATCTTGTTCGCAGCTCACCGGTGCACGGCTAATGGTATCCACGTGGGCCATCTTCTCAGCTGGTCTATGTTTTACTTCAAAGTCATATTCCTGTATCAAATTGTACCACCTAGCAATCTGTGGGTTGGTCGTTCGCTTTCCATTCATGTTAACTAATGCTTGACAATCAGTCACCACTGTAAATTTAATGCCTAGCAAACATTGTCTCAAGCGGTCCATGGACCACACTATTCCCATTAATTCAAGTTTGCTTGAGTGGTAATTAGCTTCCACATCTGTAGTTTTCTTGCTCACACAGTATGTTAAGTGCATACGAGCACCTATACCTTCTTGTAGGAGTATTCCAGCCAATCCCTGAGTACTGGCATCTGTGTGTAGTTCAGTGACTGCAATAGGATCATAAAGCTTAAGTACAGGCTCCTGGATGAGGGTATTCCTGAGGTCTTCAAATGCCTTATTCTGCTCTTCGTTCCACTTATACTGGCAGTCTTTCCTTAATAAGTGACTGAGTGGTTCAGCTCTTTTGGCATAGCGAGGCGTGAATCGTCTGAAGAATCCAGTGAGCCCTAGAAACCTTCTTACTTCATGGACATAATTGGGCTTAGGAAACTCACTGATTGCCAATAACTTGCGTGCCCCGGGTTGTATTGTGCCTTCTCTAATCACAAACCCCAAGTACTCAATGGTTTTCTTCCCAAACTCACATTTCCTTATCTTGCATGTAAGGTGAGCCTGTCTCAAGGCTTCAAATACCAGTCTTAATCTATTTAGCATTTCTGGCCAATGTTTTGCGTGGATTAGGATGTCGTCCAGGTAGCACATTGCTAATGCATTTCGTAATCCACCTAATGCACGATTCATCACACGCTGGAACTCCGCTGGTCCGTTAGTCAAGCCAAATACCATTCTTTCAAACTGACCTGTTTCCTCTGGTGTAACAAACGCAGTCTTTTCCTTCGCCTCCTCAGTCAAGGGAATTTGTAAGTATCCGTGGGCTAAGTCAAGTACCGTGAACACCTTGCCACCAGAAAGTTGTTCAAATTGGTCATCAATGTGGGGTAATGGATACCTATCCTTTATGGTTTATTGGTTTAGCCGTCGATAATCAAACAACCAGCCTATTTTCTCCAGTTTTATTTCTTACCAGTAACACCGGACTCGCATATGGCGACTTAGTCTCAGTCACAATGCCGTGATCCTTCCATTCCTTGATTATTTCTCTTATAGCTTCCTTTTCTTGTAGGTTCGTTCGATACGGTTTGCATGCAACCGCTTTGCTGCCAGGAACCTCAAATATGTTCATTTTGGTCAAATCAGTGCATCCTAACTCTGACAGGTTTGAAGCAAAACAATCACTAAACTCATTCACCAAATTCACTAATGAAATTATGTCTTTTTCGTTAGCACAATCATCAATAAGGAGGTCTTCTCTCCCAATAATCTTACATTTTGAGCCATTGTCACTGATGTGTGGTGCAGGCCTATATATATCAACATCTACTATGTTCACTAATTCACCACGACCGACACTGACATTTTTCTTCATGTACATCTCTTCAGTACTGGTATTTATGATTTGTATGGAACTCCCCGTTCTCATCTGGCTTATAAATAGCGCCACCAAACATTAGCTGGCCGTCTTGAGCTACATTCAACCCAACTTGAACAAAATTAATGCTATTCCCTTGCAATTTGTTGGCTGATAGTGTACGCAGTTTAATTAATTTATCCTTTGTCACTGTTGGTAGTTTAATTTTTTAAAGGGATCTTCGTCAGCATTTCCAACAAATAAATGTTCTCCTAACTTAGCAAATGCCACACTTGGCAGTTCTGTCCAAGACCTTCCGATGATGACCTCAGTACTTTGTGTATTGTCTGAGACAACCAGCATCTCCACATCACCTCCTACTGCATTATCCACGGATATATCCGAAACTATTCTTCCCAATGAAGTGATCACATTTTCTGTGTTTCCAAACCCATGTAAACTATTTTAACAAGGTTGTATTGGCAACCCAGACTTTATGGCTGCTGTGGCTTGTATTGGGCAACAGGAACTGCCTGTGTCTATTAACGACTTAAATGATATAGCTCCTATCTTAACTTCCTTCAAGTATTTCTCCAAATCTGCAGTTGTGTTCCTCTCGGTGCAATTGATTTGAATACGTTCTTCCACGTGCCTGTTTCTATTAGTACAGAAACGCCTGGTATGATCCTCTTGGCCACAAGCTAAACATTTTATAGGTCCTCTGGTCTCCAAGCAGTCTCAAGAAATGTGTCCATGTTTTTGATAACTAAAACAACGTGGTTCCAGTTTTTCATTTTGATAATAAACTGAATCTGGCCGCTCATGCTTTAATTCACTTCGAGATGGTCGGCCTCTTGCTTGACTAATCTCTTGTGAGTCGTTCATGTCACTTCCAGTTTGTAGGCCTAGCCTAGGTTGCTCATTTGATCTCCACAAAACCTGTTTCCCAGGACGAGCTGCAACACGTTTTGATCGCTGTGCATTCACTTCTTCGAAATCCCTTATGTCATGAAGGAGGTCATCCAGGTCATCATGATGTTTGCTCATGACGAGAGTACTTAATTCCCGTGACCACAGACCAATTGCAAGTTGTTTCTTAGTGTATGTAAACTCTAATCCCAGGGTATTACATAGCCGCACTTTATCATGAAAATAAAAAATTGTGTTTTCATTTTTGTCTTGCACACTGTTCTTCATTTGATCGAATTTTTCTGGGAGGCTTAGAGTTCCCACAAAGGTCCGACGAAATTGACGTTCGAATTGGTCCCAACTAACTATTTCTGATAGACGGGAATCGTTACCAATGTTGAGCTGCACCTATGAGGTGAGTCCTAGCAGACTCTAACTTGAACGGATCTGGTCATTTATGGAGTTCCGCCGTGGTGTTGATTATCTGTAGCCACTCAGATGCATTGATTCCTGATGACTCACCATCAAAATGGGGGATGGTTTTAGCTAAGTCAGGCATTATATTATACGTTGGTTCTGGTATTTGCTGTAACTGCGATCTCATCATTTCAAAAAGAGTTTGATCACGCTGGCGGTTACTTTCCGAAATTAGGTTCAGATCATCCTGCATGGACATAACCAAGTCTGCATGATGTCCTGCCACTACCTCCTCATGGCTTATAGCTCCTTCCTCCAAATCGTTTTGGTTTTGTTGTTGCATTTTGTATTTGATTTTTGAAGGGCTATTGGAAGTTAATTCACAATTTGTTCGTTTTCATACACTCGTAACTCAAGATATGTAAAAAAATAAATATTTGTTTACCTGTTTTCCACACTAGCAAGATGGCGACCACGGCGTACCCACGTTTTCAAGTCTTATTTTATCGCTCATCATCCGTGACAATTTGTTTAATTTTTTTCAAAACTTTTGTTTTGTTTTAGTTGCAACCCGCTATTATTACTATTTAAATACAAGACATGTATCTTAAATGGAATTTACGACTGTGTATCACAACTTAGATAAAGCGTCAAATGTTTTATGCCATTAAACATATGGGATACCGGTTACGCACTTAACGAAAAAATTGATATATTTTGTGTTCATCCCCCTTCTGATTTGTTGTACCTCACATGATCCAACGATCGTACACTGGTTGATCCATGGTAACTAAGCACGCGTTGTGTAAATATAACCCCTTTTAACGATCCTCGCTCGCACGCGTCTCGTCCACATCCACCCATCACCATCTTCTCCTCTCACTACCCTTCGTTTACCACAACCAATCTCGCCAACCTCACGCAATAAGTTTTGGCGAGTCTCTAACACACATTATTATGTAATTAGATCCTTAGCTAAAGCTATGATAACAACATCCATACATTCTTCTTATTGAACTTGGTTACTCTACATAAATTGGTTGGGGTTAAAATCCCATTCTATTGTATTGTGTTGATTTCTCAAATGTGATCCTTTCTATGGTTTTTACGACCTCTATCCACAACATTGAATATGTATATCCTTAAGCCATCATTCTTATCCTTGCATTTTATATTAGGTATTTGTATTAAATTCCCAAGTAATAAAAACAAAAATGTTTGGCAAATTATAAGATTTTAAATGTATAGTCGCGATAGGGTTCAGCTATAATAATGAAACGACGGATCTAATTTCAAGATAATTTCCTTATCTATGATTACAAGAAGATAAAATATATTAATACGACATGTTTTAATAAATCTTCATAAGCCTACAAATAATAATAATATAATAAAATATTTCTAAGCATCAATACACAGTGGTTGAGCTCATAACTAATAGAATGGTTATTTTCTTTTAAGTTGACCCTCAGTTTATTTTCATTAAAAAAAACACTACATTTTATTCTTTTTACTTAAAATATTTTCCGTTTCTTGAAGTTTAGAAAGAAAAATATGATTTATAAATACATTAGTTAATAGGATACAATGTGTTTCATTTTTATATTGTCTTGTAATTCATTGTACGCGGGAACCTTTTTTATTATTTTTAATGAGAATTTAAGTAAAAGTGTTTAGTACGCATGCGCAAGAAATATGAAGCACAAACAGAAGTGATATTAATGTTTAAAAAGAAAATAATAAAATACCTATCAAACAAACGAGTTTTACTTTTGAGAACAGTCCTACACCTATGACCTATTAAACTGTCTTTTCTATGCCTATGACGAGTGTAGTTGGGCGTAAGGTGGGATCAGTTGGACGCGAAAAACTTTGTATTCGTTTCCGTTCTCTGTTTGAGGCTGGTAGAAGCAAACTTTGTTTTTGATCATCTGATAAACCAAATATTAATGATGATAATGTCACTATTTAGTTCACTTAAAACATTACTTTCTACTGACATGTGTGAAAATGCTTCAAAATGGTTAAACAATAGCTGGGAGTAGGCCTATATTTTTGAAATATTTAACTTGGAAAAATTACCCTTCACCCACCCCTTGTATGGACAGAGTAGCTAATTATATCATTCAACCATTGACGCTGGCTATTTGTAATCGTTCAAGACTATTTTAAATCTTATGTTTAGGAAACGATGTTTTTTATTAATATTGAACTTACAACTGAAGTCTACAATTTGCGTTAGGTTTCCGAGTTGTTGTTTTTTTACTTTTGATACACTACTTTTTGCGACCAGAAATATTCTGTATGGTAAAAAAAAAGTTATGTTTGAAAACACATGTTTAAAAAATAGTTGTGGATAAAAGTTTACAACAAAGTGGCTCTAAAACTTTCGTTGGGCTTATATTGTTTTAAGGGAGATGAAAAATACACTTTGAAAGACCAGGTGTAGGTGGAAAGATAATATCTCCATTGACAATAATTTAAGGTAGATTGGGTGTCAGGGGTAAGTACCTAGGCCTGATAATCAAATGTTTAAATTGATTAAATTCATTCACAAAAATGTTGACAGCATGCAACTATTATTAAAATTGTGTGTTCTTAAAATGAGCGGTCGTTCTCGAAACTAATTCTTACACGCAATCTCGTAGCTACGCTTCAATATATCCTGGAAATGTGCGGATCACATCAAATTACTTTGTTTTACGATGCTACTCAAGTTTCTATTTTATAGCTTCATAGCCTATTCAATAATTATTATTATTTGTTTAAAAGATATATAAGAGGAAGTTTGACTTATTATGCTTTTGTTATATCACTTATGGTATTGTATTTATTATTTAAAAGCTTATGTTAAGTTTTATAACATAATTACTAACAAATTTAAAGTTGATTCACATTTGACTTATCCATGTTTTGATTTTAAATGCTCAGAATTTTAAAATAAGTAAACTATAAACTGCAAATATTTGGCGGATTACAACGCCCCTACTGACTAATACTGTTTCATGCATTTTATCACACGAATGGAACATTTTAAGCCATAAACAAATATTAGATTTGTCAATGTACACCTAACCCACATATTATTTTAAGGTAGTGTAAAGCCTCTTCATAGGCCTAATATAATATGATCTTAAAACAATATGTTGTGTCAATGTTTTTCAATCTTAATCTTTAAAATACAAACTTGTTCAACTTTTCTTTTTTTTACTTGAACAAATGGATTAGTTATTCTAAAATGTCATTTTATTCTAGACCTACCTAAGATTATCTGTATTTGTCTCTAATCTGTAATTGAATTGTGCATTTGGTTTGTTCCCAAATGCATGATAAAGTAAACAAAAGGCTGATGATGGTATGACATTCAATAGGCCTACTGCTTGTGCAGTTATAAAAGGAAGATTTTTCATCATTAGTAGGGACACCACAATTTCATATTCCTCACACATGCAAACCATTGTTTTGTCCCTGCAAACTAAGCAGTTTCAAATTTTTCTACATCAGCTGTATTTAATCTAATATAAAATCAAATTTAATTTGTGGGTGATATCTAAGGTATAGGTATCATAAATCTGCCTATACACTAAAAGCAAATTTGCTGCGAGGTATGTCGAGGCCGAATATGATGTAGGCCTTCCGAGACGAGCTTTTGCGGGGTTTAACCCTAATTTTTGTCTTTGAAAGCATCACAAACATTTGATAACCTAAAAACAAAGAATTCTGAGTATGAATTATTTTCACTGAATCTTAATAGGCCTAATTACAGTTTTATTTTTATTATACTTGTGAGTTAGGTATCATTTAAGGGAAATGTAGGCCTATCCATATTTATGTTGAGGGAGAAGTATGAAAGCATTTAGTTAGGGAAAATTCATCTTCATTAACCTTTGTCAAAATCTAAACCCTGACTTCATGACTGACAAACCAAATGAGTGTTACATTAAACACACATGCTGGGTTTAGTTATTAAAAAATGCTTATATCTAGGTAATGATTAAACTAACAAGACTAAGATGTCTTAAAATATATTCACTGAGCTCGTCAGGTATTTTGGAAATATGCTAACAGCGCCACTCGCCTGGACACGAAACTGCTACAGCAAACTAAGAGTTGAGTAACAAAATGGAACCAAACAGTAAATAATTCTATCAGCTTACATTTATATTTGAATTTTGCAATGACCCATAGTCATTACTTGTAGATAAAGCTAGGCCTATAGGCCTAATATTCTTTAAATTTAAAATGACATCTGTACACTGAAATCAAACATGGGACTTTTGTATTAGTATGCCAATGCTTTCTGAACTAGCCAGGAATCGTCCCGTGGGCCATTCTTCACTTCTATTTTAAGACAAAGTCTGTGGTGAACATCTATAAATCGTCGACTACATAGGAGTGATAAATTATTAAGACATGGTGGCTACAGACAAGGAAAAGTTCTAGGAAATATTTTTACTCCAAGGAATTTAAATACTTGACAAATAAACATTTCAATAAAAGTGAAAGATTTGTTTCTCAGTGTTAACAAAATGCATTGACTAGCTATAGCATTCTGTTAATATAAGATGGTTGTAGCCTACAGGTTTGTTTAGATACAACACATTTACAGTCGGACACAAATAACACCTTAAAACTCACTTCGGTGGCTGCATGTTCTAATGCGTTACTCTTGCAGTAGACTAGACTGTTGGTGATGAGACTGAGGTTTGAATCTTGATCAGGTGTACTGATGTTTTTTTTTTCCAAAATGAATTTTCACTCTACAAACAAATGTGAGTACACTTCCTCTAAATATAACCTTCATAATTCCTAAAACCATTTGTGTAGTTAGTATATAAAAGTATAACCCAAATGGGTAATAGGACGCCATACTAAAAAAAAACTAAAACACTACCCACTGGTAATGAAAAAAATAACTTGTAAGAATTTGAACTGTGTTTAGAATCCGTTGGGATTGTTTTCGAAAATATGTGATCAATGTAATAAACTCTAAAAGACTTAAGTCTGATTTTTTTAAAGGCTGTCTGGAAAACCCGTAAAAGTTTTGTAACCACCTTGTAAGATCATGAGCTATCAGATAACACAGCCACCATTGACTCTGGGGGGCTTTATGCTGCAATGACAACTGTAGGAATCCGCATATCAGGAGAGATTAAATAGTCAAGCCATTATTATATTTAAATAGGTAGATTTTATAACTTTCAAAATGACACCTGAACATCGGAATCAAACTCGGAACCTTTCGCTTATTTATCATATACCTGAACAAGTATTAATACATTGTGATAAAAATAAACTCATGTGCTGTTAGCTCTTAAAGCACATGTATCTCGCATGGTACCCTAAGTCAAGGCCTACATTCACTTAAATAAAACGTCTCACCCTAATGATAAAAATAAACTTAATTTACCTTTAGCCAGGCATCATTCATTTAGTTTGATGTGCTTTTTTTTTCTAAATTATTATTCAGAGTGCTGGAAATAATTTAGCCTTAAGTGGAATTAAAATAAGTTATCATTGGGTTTACTATGTTTAAAAAAAAGCCCACAGAAAGGATAGCAAATAAAAAAAATCTATTTTCAAACAAACCTTTTTCTTTAGTTGTATTTCACTCTTTTTTTACATCCATTACTGTTTCACTTTTTTATTCAAGCCATATATTTTCCACTACTGGCTGGCTAGGACTCTTTTAACTATATATGCCTTATAATCTATATTAAGACTAGAATAGGCACAACAATCAGTCCCTGGCCGTTAATTCATCACTGTGAAAGGATAAACCCATAATTTCATCAATGATAAAGTTTTGACCATGCCAGGAATCAAACCCGGGATCCTTAGCCTAGTAGGCAGACACGCTATCATCTGAGCTAAGGTGTCAGATTGTATTTAACTCTTGTTTAGTGAATTTAATGGACCTCCTATGTGGTCTAGTGGTCAGAGTTCCTGGCTACAGATCCAAAAGTCCAGGGCACGATCCCCAGAGCTTTTATTCCTTTCTGTGAAGCTGTGGGTCTAGAAAAGCTTGTCAACTTGGCCTCAGGAGGAAAATTGAAAAGCTACTTAAATATAGAAGAAGTGGCTCCTTTCTATAAAACTGAGATAATGACCGTAGGGCTCGCTGTGCTGACCACATGACACCCTCTTCCCATAATGTTGGAACCATCTTCGCCAATATGCGGTGGCTGATTGATCAATATAGCTCGCCTACGGACTGACACCATAAATTATTTTTTTAGGAAATGGTGCAGAAAACCACACACATGTTTAAGCTGCCCGTTAAAGAGATGTTTAAATGTTTTATTCTCAAACTGGGCTTGAAGCAAGAACCACCAGTAGAATTTATAAATTACACTTTTTATTTTTGCTAAAAATGCTATACTGGTTGATTCAATGATCCTGAACTTCCATTTGACATTAAATAATAAGTAGTTTTAATCTAGAACCTCAAATTTGAAAGAAAGAAAAAATACAGCATGGCAGAATCTATTTTGCTGAACATTGTGTCAAGGGCTTACACTTTTCATAGCTGCCTATAAACACATAAGTAAAACACTTTGTTTATACGCTTTATTACTTAATTAGGGGGACCTATACTTATTAATAACCTGTATCGATGACTGAATGTCAAGTATGCTTTTCCTGTAATGGGGATGTCAAAGTTTGAATCCCGGCTAGTGCCTCAATCATAATTTTGTGTTCACACACCTTTAATTTTGGCGCCCCTTCCTCATTTGTATAATTTTAGTCCCAATATGAAAAAAAAAAATCAAAATGAAAATTAGTCGAAATTTTGCCAGTTAATTTTCTTGATTAATACTAATCAAATTTGTATGAAAGTTGTGTAAAAATATTCTTTATACTCAGCTGTAGACCTATTGAACATCGACAATATGATGGTATTCAAGCGTTAGTAAAAATTCAATAATAAAAAATTATAAAATAAAATTAAGACAACCTATCAAATTGTATCTATAAATATATTTTCAAAGAATTATATGAGTTGATACAAAGACAGAAAATTTATTCTGATACCCCCATCCAGCATTTTATTGTAATACATCTTGTATTACCTACCAACTGTGTATGTCGTAATATAGTGACACAAGTCTTAGTGAAATGTTAAAAGGAAATTAATACAGTTGACTTTGGTGGTCTTAGGGTAAAATACTCGCCTTAGGACCTGATGTACATCGTCTGGAGGGGAAGTAAAGTTGTCGGTCCCATGTTGATTGTGGCATGTAAAAGAACCTTTGAAAATGTGTGAAAATACCTTTCCCAGTAAAATTGGTAGGCCCTTTTACTCTTACTCATAAAAATTATTTTTGTCAGTCGTTTCAGAACGTGCACATTAAATACCTCAAATAAAAAATAAATTAATACATATCAATTAATGTGTCTAAACAATTTAGGTATATTTTTATATGAGCATTTTTTATAATTTTAGTTTTTTTTAAGACAGTATCGGCGGTAAGGCGCTCCCCCCTTCCCCCCAAAAAAACACACCCCTACCCCTCTCCCCCTCCTTCAATCCAACACCCCAGTCAGTTTGTCCCTCCTACTGGCTGGGTGTCAAGCGAATTGCTTCATTCCGTCTTCAAACAAATGTGGGTACATTTCCTCTAAAATTATATTTTTCTCATCACTAAAAATATTAGGAGCTATACATTGCAAAAGAAAAAATCTCAATAGACCATAGTCTTATACATTTACAAGCACTTTTTTATTTTTGCTGTTTATCTAGACATCTAATTGGATTAATGCCTAGCCTAAAAACCCTCTTAAAGACTGGATAATGAGCTTGTAGTAAAGATCCTATTATCTCCTCTTCTCCTGCCCTTGGTATTTTATGGTTTGATTTCTGGTTGAATAGACGAATAGTATTCACTATGTTTTGAGGCTATTATCATTAATGAATCTGAAGCTACAGAAAAATTTGACCTTGATTCAATTTCAGATCTGATTGAAATGACTGAAAACGGAGAATTAAGCAATGTAAAAGCACTTTTACGAGGTTTATTGATTTCTTCAACTAAAGCCATGACGATAGACGCATTGAAAAGGGATTTTAAACTAGAGGAGGGAAGAGACATTCCCTTCCAGCAACTAGGTTATCCATCACTAAACGCCTTCTTGAAATCAATTCCTGATACTTTAAAGGTTAGTAATTTTAAGTATAAATAGATAGAATTGCTGAGTTTTTTGTAGCGTGTACGAAAATTATGGATTATACTTTATCAATTTTTACAAAATAACTTTAAACATTAATATAAGAGTGTGTTTAATAGTATGGAGTTCTTTGCAAATATTGGCTGAAAGTCACTAATTTGTCAACCTATTTGGAAATACAGTGAAACCTGTTTAACTGGGGCCTGGATATGTGAGAAGCCTCTGTTATTGGTAATTACAGTGAGGTCCCGCCACTTTTGCATTAAAATACCTCTGTTACTGGGAATTTTCAGACCTTATTAACTGAGATTAGATTTCATAGATTTTTTCGATGTTTACCTCTATAATTGGGACTTGGTAGCTCAATAACCTGTCTAAGTGAGACAATTTATCAGGTTTAGAAAACTAAACTTGAAAAATGTCTCTCGACATGGATGAAACAGGTACGGAATAAAAACATTCCAATAAGCGGCCCAATGATTAAGGAGAAAGCTTGAGAATTTGAGATTAAGCTGCGTATTGATAATTTTTCTGGCAGTAATGGGTGGTTGGAGGGCTTTAAGAGAAGGAACAATATCGTTTTCAAAAATGTTTGTGGAGAGAGCAATGCTGTGGACAACAATGAATGTAATCAGTGGATTAAAAATCCTCCAGCTTTATTACATGATTTTTCACCCGATAACGTCTTCAATGCTGATGAAGCAGGCTTATTCTACAAGTGTCTTCCAGATAAAACTTTTACAATCAAAGGTCAGCCTTGCCGTGGTGGTAAATTGAGCAAAGATAGAATTACTGTGCTTGTGTGTGCATATATGTCTGGAACTGAAAAACTGCCACTTCTCTTAATTGGGAAATAAAAAAATCCAAGATGCTTCAAAGGTATCAAAACTTTGCCTGTTAGTTATCAAAACAATAAAAAGGCCTGGATGACATCTGATTTATTCGCGGATTGGTTGAAAAAAAGTGAACGCCAATATGAAGGCTCAAAAAAGAAAAATTATTTTGTTTGTTGATAACTGCACAGCTCATAATAATATGCCCGAATTAGACTATGTTAAATTATTGTATTTACCTGCCAATACTACAAGTAAATTACAGCCAATGGATCAAGATGTTATCAACAACTTTAAAGTTTACTACAGAAAAGAAGTCGTACAATACGTTCTTAAATCTATA